>WSYH01002503.1:0-66831 GCA_036426205.1 Ascaphus truei
TTCCCCCAACTTCATTACCAAACCAATCCATTCATTCCCCCAACTTCTTCTTCATTCCCAAACCAATCCATTCATTCCTCAAACTTCTTCTTCATTCCCAAACCAATCCATTCATTTCCCAACTTCTTCTTCATTACCAAACCAATGCATTCATTCCTCCAACTTCTTCTTCATTACCCAACCAATGCATTCATTCCTCCAACTTCTTCTTCATTCCCAAACCAATCCATTCATTCCTCAAACTTCTTCTTCATTCCCAAACCAATCCATTCATTCCCCCAACTTCTTCTTCATTCCCAAACCAATCCATTCATTCCCCCAACTTCTTCTTCATTACCCAACCAATCCATTCATTCCCCCAACTTCCTTACCAAACCAATCCATTCATTCCTCCAACTTCTTCTTCATTCCCAAACCAATCTATTCATTCCCCCCAACATCTTCTTCATTACCAAACCAATCCATTAATTTCCCAACTTCTCCTTCATTAACAAACCTTAAATACCAAACAATCCATTAATTTCCTAACTTCTCCTTCATTATCAAACCGTAATTACCAAACCGTAATTACCAAACCAATCCATTAATTTCCCCAACTTCTCCTTCATTACTAAACCTTAGTTACAAACTAATCCATTCATTTCCCAACTTCTCCTTCATTACCAAACCAATGAGAGCAAAAAGAATTAAAGCGCAAATACTGTTATGGGAAATAAAACCCAGTGAACACACTAGTGATAATGATGTAAAATATATACAACTGGAGGTAGTGCAGGTCCGGAAATGGACTCAATCCAAGTCCAGACAGGTTCATGAAAGCGGGGCGATCAGGAGCGCAAATACATCCAGGATTATGCCCAGAAAAAGAAAATACATATATGGGCTTAGTGCATTAGGTCTTCAGTATATAGGATTGGAACAAGTGACCAGTAATTGGAGGGGAGGTGATAGGACTTTATACTTATCCCAGCGGGAATCATTTTGAATACACTGCCTCAATAAACTTCAACCAAACGGCCTAAATGTAGACTTTCATTTTAAAGCCTTTTTAGTGTGACTTTCTAATTATATATCCTTCTCCATAAATCATTTTATAATGTATATACGGGTATTACTTAGTCTGATTTATCATATACAAACCAAGTCTAACACCCGATACAATATATAGGATATTTGATATATTTATATATATTTTTTATATATTTTATTTCTGATATGGAAGGGAATGACGCAGTGTCTTTTATATATCTGTTTTATATCAAGTTTAGATTTTCAATATATCCCCCTTTTCTCCTTTTACGTCTAAATAACTTCATTGCTTATATATACATATTTAATCAGTGGAGCAGGAAATATAATATATTATTTTGTATCTAGTTCTGTTGCTGTTATTGTTTAAGATGTGTATTATTAAATGTATTGTCTTGTTTCTAATATATGTTTTACGAATTCCAGATAAAAACTCTAATTTTACAACTGGAGTTCCATATATTTATATATGATTTTATATATGCTCATATGTTTATATATGCTCGTTTTTATATATGCTCATACATGTATGTACCCTCCGTTTTTTATCAACAATTTGTTAACATATTCTGTTTGCTGATGTTGAAATGAAATCGTTTTTAGTTTAGAGCGGATTCCTCTTTGCCAACACTATCAGGCAATTGTCTAGAGAGCTCTGCTTCCTTCAGACCTCAGCTCAGCCAGAGTATGCTGCGCTGAGGACTTCCTTGTTTATTTTCTGTTGCCATGACCACCTGGCATGACGCAGGACGTCCCGTGCGTCATGACATCACCAACGTCGTGCGTGATGTCAACACAATTTCACCGCGACCGGCAGGGGCTACAAAAAGGAGAGAGAGGCACACTAAACACACAGATTACACCCCTGAAAAAGCTCCAAGTGAGTGAAACGCATAGGGCGACTGTACAGCCGGTTTGGGTGACCCCTGAGTTGTGTGGTGGACATTGCTGTGGACCCTGGGCCACGTTTTGGTTATTCCTTCACTGAACTTCAACACCTTCCCCTGTGGTCGGCCGTCACAGGAGGCATTTCAGAGAAGTAAGGGTTGCTGCAGTCTTCTGACCCTGGTGGTCTCACTGCCGGTACAAACGACATATTTGGAAGTGTATTACTTTATTTGCGTTCCATATATAAAACCATCTGCACTATTTTGTATCGTCTCTCTTTCACACATGGGAATTCTACCCATCCTACCCGCCTGGTTCTGAGGGACGTCTCGTGAGAACACCAGAGGAAACGTCTGAGTGGGTTCCTCCATACAACCACACTGCCTTTAAAATCATCGCCATTGTGAGTGAGATACTTACCTAGTCTCATCCTTCACCTTTGTTTGAAACATTATTGCACTATATATTACCAAACCAATCAATTCCTTTCCCAACTTCTCCTTCATTACCAAACCTTAATTACCAAACCAATCAATTCCTTTCCCAACGCCTCCTTCATTACCAAACCTTCATTACCAAACCAATCAATTCCTTTCCCAACTTCTCCTTCATTACCAAACCTTCATTACCAAACCAATCCATTCCTTTCCCAACGCCTCCTTCATTACCAAACCTTCATTACCAAACCAATCCATTCCTTTCCCAACGCCTCCTTCATTACCAAACCTTAATTACCAAACCAATCCATTCATTTTAAGCTTCTCCTTCATTACTAAGCCAAGTCACCACCCCCTCTCTCTGCTGAATTAACCCCTTCATTACTGAACCCACATATACGCCAGTTAAACTTTTGTTAATGAGTCAGTCAATTAATTAACTGGCATTAGCTAAATTACGCAATCAGCTATCCCCACCATTACTTAATAACCAAATCAATGAACCCCTTCACTGTTCGATCAATAAATCAACATACACAACGTACAATTAACACATTGACTGCCAGAATTATTCACTCAGTGCTAAATCCATGAATTAAGCCAATCAGTGCTGTTAATTAACTGCTTCAGTGCTGCTCATGAACTTAAACCTAATAATATTGTATGAGTGTGACACACATCTGGTGCTAATTACCCACTTAAATACCGATTCATCTTAATTAATCAACCCCTCTGTTACAGAACTATTTATTTAACTAACCGATTGGTGCTGCGAAAGAAAATGAAGAATTAACAATCTTTATTATTAATTATGTTTCTCACTCTCTTAGACTAGGAGTGGCCAACTACAGTTTTCAAGAGCCACTAACAGGCCAGGTATCAGTGGTATCCCTGCTTCAGCACAGGTGGCTCAATCAGTGGCTCAGTCTTGGACTCAGCCACTGATTGATCCACCTGTGCTGTAGCGGGGATATCCTTCAAACCTGACCTGTTGGTAGCCCTTGAGGCCTGGAGTTGCCCACCCCTGACATACCCCTGACTGGTGAACTCATACAATAACCTGCTCCGTACTGAAACACTGAGAGATCAGCGCTGGTTATCTGAACCTGGGGGTGCTGACTATGCAATTACACCCGTCTGTCCTGAACCCAGAAATTAACCTTATAATACAAGTACCATGGGTTAACACATTCCATGCTGGCCTAAGTAACCCATTTAGTGGGAGTCACAAGCATTTTTAAAGAAATGTATTAATTTCCCCTGGCTGCAAAAGTGGTGCAGAAATAACACCTGAATTATCAATTTGACTTAGAACTTTCTTTATTGATGTAACCCCTCTACCCCCGGCCAATAGAAGAGGGGCCACCCCAAACTGTCCCAATGTGTGTAAGGAGATGCTCAGCGGTTAGGTTACCTTATCTCTCGGGGTGCTGGGCTGGAACGGTGAGCAATAATAGAAAAGGGCGCCAGGAACTTTTCTTTAACTTTATTGTACAGGGCAAGGCAATCTTTAGGTATCAACAGGACTGGTTTTCAGTTACAGAGTAGATTCTTGTTAGGGCGTAGACCCACGAACCAGGGTTTCCTCAACCATGGGACTTGTAGGCAGAGTAGCTCTTTTTTCAAGTCTTCCCCCCATTGCTGGGAACAGAACCCGTTACTTCCCCAGTAACCCCTCCAGGTCTCCTTATAGAGAGAGGTACAAGGAACTGTGGGGCATACAGTATCTGAGGAAGACTTTTTAAACATAGGAAAGTAGACTTTCTAACTAAAGACATTCTTTCCTTCAAAACCACTTAGATTGTAAGCTCTCCGGGGCAGGGATTTCCTTTCCTATGGTTTGATTCTGTTACACTTATTGTATTATTCTTCCCGGTGCCGTATTGCCTCTTTGTAAAGCACAGAGTACACTGCACACTATATACATAAAGATATACGTTCACTTTTGAATGTGGAAATAAACTAGAGTAATGGTACTCTGGGTGTGAAAATACAGAGTAATGGTACTCTGGGTGTGATAATAAAGAGTAATGGTACTCTGGGTGTGAAAATTAAGAGTAATGGTACTCTGGGTGTGAAAATTAAGAGTAAAGGTACTCTGGGTGTGAAAATGAAGAGTAATGGTACTCTGGGTGTGAAAATAAAGAATAATGGTACTCTGGATGTGAAAATAAAAAAAAGGTAACATGACTGTGGGTGTGACAATACAGAGTAATAGTACTCTGGGTGTGAAAATTAAGAGTAATGGTACTCTGGGTGTGACAATAAAAAGTAATGGTACTCTGGGTGTGAAAACATAGAATAATGGTACTCTGGGTATGACAAAGAGTAATGATTCTCTGGGTGTGAAAATAAAAAGTAATGGTACTCTGGGTGTGAAAATAAAGAATAATGGTGCTCTGGGTGTGAAAATAAAGAGTAATGGTACCCTGGGTATGATAAAGAGTAATGATTCTCTGGGTGTGAAAATGAAGAGTAATGGTACCCTGGGTATGATAAAGAGTAATGATTCTCTGGGTGTGAAAATAAAGAGTAATGGTACTCTGGGTGTGAAAATAAAAAAAGGTAACATTACTGTGGGTGTGACAATACAGAGTAATGGTACTGCTGAGTCCCTTGTTCCATCCCACTGAGCATAACATAGTGTATAATGCCATAGTCCAGAGGAGTCAGTGGTCATTTCTGTCCCAATGACCGTTGTCGCACACCCTCCTTACTGCTGCTCCCCGCTCGCCTGCTCCCTGCGCACATGATGGGATTCAGATGGCCATTAATTTTAAGGCAGAACATTTAACACCGTCTCCTAATGAGCTGGGAAAAGTCACACCTCGGGCCCTGGCCCGGCGGGGGACCGGGTCGGATTCAAAAGGAGCCCAACTCCGCTTTCCTTTTTTACTGGGGAGGAAATAGGGCGAGAGGGAAAACTTGCAGGGGCTCAGACAGCTGCAAGCGTCCCCTCGTGCTGACCTCCCCAAGGCCTGGGCAGCGAGAGCTCAGCCACCTCTGGGGGATATGCCCTACTGTACACGTATACTTCCTATAGCAAGAAACGGTGCTGTTTGTAGCTACAACATGCTGTGCCGGGCAGCGAGAGATCAGCCACCTCTGGGGGGATATACGCTATACAGACATTCCTCGGTTATCCGACACAATGTGTTACTCAAAATGGCGTTGGATAGCGAAACGTTGTAAAGCGTTTTCCCATAGGAACACTGTTTAAATGAAAGGTTCCGTTCCTGAAGGCATTTTTAACACTAAAATACACCAAATATTTTATGCAGGCAATAAGATATGCAGCACACACATAAATTATATAGTGTATATACTGTATTATATATATATTAACATAATAAATCATATTATATAGTATATTATAATATTTTTTGTAGCCCCGGTCTTATTTTGGTCCCAGAGACCCCCCTCACTAAGTGCCGAGCGGTCGCGGGTGCCGCCGGAGGCAGTGATGGACCCGCCGGCACAATGCGAGGGTGGGGGCCGGAGCAGGGAGCACTCCGAGTCCTCAGAGCCTCGGCGGCGCACCCGGCTAGCGGGGGCCACCATTGTGTCTGCTCGCGGTTGCGCAGTGTAGTCGCGCACGCGCTGTACAGTGCCAGGAGTGCCGGCGGCAATGTTAAGGTTGGCGTGAGGTCGCACATGCGTAGAACCTCCGCGGTAGCCATTACAGGATCGCGCAGGTGCAGTAAGGGTAGCGCACGCGGTCCCAATGCTAAAGAGGTCCTGAGTGGACTACAATTCCCAGCAGCCTCTGGGGATTGCCCTTTCACCCACATCACGTGCAGCCAGCCAGCAAATAGGGTTTTGCAGCTTCTCCTGTGGAGGAAGGCTACAATGTTGCGGGGACCACGTTTGGCAGTTCGAGCTGGGAGCAGGAAGGGGAAGGAAGGGTGTAGGGAGCAAGTGGCTCCTACACCAGGTAAGGTAGATCCTCAAGTCCCAGGCAGGCCCCAATCCCTGTTAGGGTAGTGGGTAGGTACTGAGGGACGGCCCCTAGATTAGGGACCCTGCCCTTAGGTGTGTGTGTGCAGCCTTGTCAGTGTCACAGCTGCCAGTGCTGTGAGCGCTGACAAGAAGGACACAGGGCTGAGTGCAGTGCAGCTGCAGGCAGAGTGTGAGTGCAGTGCGGTTGCTGCAGCGTTGCTGCACAGCGTACCAAGTTAGTTGCCGTGGGTTGCCTGCAGGTTACAGTTAGTGCCGGTGGTGTATTAGCTGCAGAGTTTAGGACTACAGCTTTAGTGCAGTGGGTTGCTGCGAGTTATAGTTAAGATGACGATGGGACAGTGTGCATTGCTGCAGGCATACAGGTTAGTCGCAGTGGCGTTGACTGCGGTTATAATAGTTAGTGCAGAGGCCGTTGCTCGCCATGGTACAGTTGTAGGCAGTGGGTTGCTGCCAGTAGTTATTAGTTAGTGACAGTGCGGTTCGCTGCAGGGCCCTAGTAGATGCAGTGGGTTGCTGCGAGGCTCCTGCCAGGGTACAGTTAGTGCAGTGGGTTGCTGCAGGTACAGTTAGGTAGCAGTGGTGGGTTGCTGCCAGGTAAGTTAGGACCTTGCAGTGAGGTTGTACTGCAGGTAAGTTAGTGCAGTGGGTTGCTGCAGGTACAGTTAGTGCAGTGGGTTGCTGCAGGTACAGTTAGTGCGAGGGTTTGCTGCAGGTCAGAGTTATGCAGTGGTTGCTGCCAGGTACAGTTAGTGCTGTGCGGTTGCTGCAGGTACAGTTAGTGCAGTTGGGTTGCTGGCTTTAGTTAGTGCAGTGGGTTGTTTGCAAGGTGTAGTGAGTTGGGTTGCGAAGGTTACAGTTAGTGCTAGTGGGTTGATGCAGGTACAGTTAGTGCAGTGGCGTTGCTGCAGCTGGAAGTTAGTGCAGTGGGTTGTGCACGCGAGGTACAGTGTAGCAGTGGGTTGCTGCAGGTACAGTTAGTGCATGTGGTGTTGCTGCGGTCACAGTTAGTGCAGTGGGTTGCTGCAGGTACGATTAGTGCAGTGGGTTTGCTGCAGGTAAGTTAGTGCAGTGACGGTTGCTGAGGCTTACCGTTAGGCAGGGGTTGCTGCAGGTTACAGTTAGTGCGTGGAGTGGTACGTTGATGCATGCGATACAGTTAGTGCAGTGGGTTGTTGCTGCAGGTACAGTTAGTGCGATGGGGGTGCTGCAGGTATAGGTAGTGCAGTGGTTGCTGCAGGTACAGTTAGTGCAGTGGGTTTGCGCAGGTACAGTTAGTGCAGGTGGGTTGCTGCCAGGTACAGTTAGTGCTGTGGTGTTGCAGGCAGGTGGCTACAGTTAGTGCAGTGGGTTGTGCAAGGTACAGTTAGTGCAGTGGGGTTCTGCAGGTCAGTAGTGCAGTGGGTTGCAGGTACAGTTAGGTCAGTGGGTTGCTGCAGGTACAGTTAGTGCTGTGGGTTGCTGCAGGTACAGTTAGCTGACTAGTAGGGTTACGCAGAGGTACAGTTAGTGCAGTGGGTTGCTGCAGCAAGTACAGTTAGTGCTGTGGTTGCAGCAGGTACAGTTAGTGCAGTGGGTTGCTGCACGGTACAGTTAGTGCAGTGGGTTACTGCAGGCATTAGGGAGAAGTTAGTGAAGAAGGGGATCCGGGGAGAGTGAAGGGGAGAGTAGTAGAGTGGGTGCAGGGGGTCAGGTGACACCGCCTGCATAGGACAGTTCTACCCCTCAGACCCCAGGAGTTTCCCTGAAGTCACAATAGGTGCTGTGCTGCAGGGGGACGCTCATATAGTGCTAGCGAGCATCACCTTACAGAGTACCAGTTAGGGACAAAGCAAAGAGTTGCGGGGTTGCATGCTCACTGGGACCAGACGGCTGGACACGTGATATCTGGAGGTACGTGTGGGAGGGGTCTGACCTTTGTGAAGTTGTTGCCGGTCACCGCCGTGCGTCCGGAAGGTAATATTACTCAAGTGCACCAACACGGTCAACAAGCGCTGATCCCGCCTTAGCGTAACTCTTTAGGGAACTGAGCGAGTGGCTAAAGAACTGAGCATATACAATAGTACTATACATGGCAGGTCGCTGTGTGGGCACGCGACGGTGAGGGGACGGAGATGTTGCTCTGATGAGAGTGGCGAGCACTAAGGTTATACGAGCGTTAGAGTATAAGTGTAATGTTAGTGTTATTGCTACGTGTGCCATTATAGAGTGATAAGGTTACCGTGCGCTTATTACAGTTAAAAACTGGTTGCATTCATAGGTTGTGTTATTGTATTTCTTGCCAGGGCAATCTCACATCACGGGGATCTGGGTAAGTGGAGGCGCTGCGCTATAAGTGTTACCACAGGTCTCAGATTCCTGGAGCCACAGGTTGTGTACAGTGACCAGTAGTCCAGTAGTCCCTTTGGGGAGAAGTACAGAAAAGGGCTACATGTGATATACACGTTCTTACGACGCTTTGCAAGTTGTGTGTGTGTGGTTGTGTTGTGTGTGTGTTTGTGGTGTGTGGTGTGTGTGTGTGTGTGTGTGTGTGTGTGTGTTGTGTGTGTGTGTGTGTGTGTGGTGTTGTGTGTGTGTGCTGTGTGTGTGGTGTGTGGGTGTGTGTGTGTTGTGGTGTGGTGCAGCACTATGGGAAAACAAAAGCAAAATAAAAAAACACCAATTTTAGTGCAGAGTTTTGGATATAGAGATCATGAGTGTTGGAAATCTTGGCTCTAAAGAGTGAATCTACTCACAAGAATGATTGTGGTTATAATAGCAGTTAGCAGATAGGGCTGCGCCCATATGGATATACTGGTGTGTGGGGGTTCCCTCAGGCACGTCTCGTCAGGTGTGGAGATGGTATAGTAGAGGAGAAAAACAGCACTACATAGCGCCAACTGATATAAACTTATATAAAAATTGTTAAACATATAAAAGAGTGCACTTACAATGTGCTAATTAAAAGTAAGCATTTATCACAATCAGGTGAAATCTGTGGGTACTGGCAGCTTCAGCGCCCCCCCTCGCTCCATCGCCTCCCCGCGGACTCCTCGCCTGCACCTAAGCAGTCAACTTCTCTCAGTGTGTCCTCCGGTGCGTGTGACGTCACGGCTCTGTGGGTGGTGAAGCTAGGGTCCCTCACTGATCAAGAAGCCACTCAACGGTTTCGCCCAGCTTTGGAAGCTGTGTATGGCTTCGTCAGGAGTATGTAATACTTGGGGTAATAGGGTCTATATATACCCTCAAAATACAAATTGTCAATTATCATAGCGCTATGGTTGGCAATCGTCTAATCAGAAGTTTAATATAAAACAGATCATATCATTTTAGTATTCTAACATTTTGGATAAATATGAACATCATTCCAATAAAAAGGGGTTTTACTATAATTTATGGCAATAGAGTGTATGATTACAAGTAATTGTAATAATTATATGGCCATAGGTGTATGATTACAAGTAGTGTTTAGAAAAAAGGGGGGGGGGAGGGCACGAACTCAAAGAGATTAGTGATTAAGTAGATATACAGAGCTGTTAGTGCACACGTTACTGTTGCAGATTTAACTACTAACTGCCATTAGCAATCAGAAAAAAGGGGGGCACTTGTTTAATTCGCATAAACTCCAGTGAATGGAACTTGATTAATTATTTAGTAGGGGACTTAAGTGTAAATATCTATTATAATTAGACATTAATCAACTTGGCATAATTAATAGCAACACACATTATTACCTCATATAACATTTGTCATAGAGAGAATAGCAGAAGAATTTATATCTTATTATGTTTGAATGATGAATGAATAGCCTTATCTAATGCATGCATTGCATCCTAAGCTGGAGTTTATGCGAATTAAACAAGTGCCCCCCTTTTTTCTGATTGCTAATGGCAGTTAGTAGTTAAATCTGCAACAGTAACGTGTGCACTAACAGCTCTGTATATTCTACTTAATCAACTAAGTCCTTTGAGTTCGGTCCCTCCCCCCCCCCTTTTTTCTAAACACTACTTGTAATCATACACTCTATTGCCATATAATTATTACAATTACTTGTAATCATACACTCTATTGCCATATAATTATTACAATTACATGTAATCATACACTCTATTGCCATATAATTATTACAATTACTTGTTCATACACTCTATTGCCATATAATTATAGTAAAACCCCCTTTTATTGGAATGATGTTTCATATTTATCCAAAGATGTTAAGAATACTAAAATGATATGATCTGTTTTATGTTAAACTTCTGATTAGACGATTGCCAACCATAGCGCTATGATAATTGACAATTTGTATTATGAATAGGGTATATATAGACACCTATTAACCCCAAGCACTATACACTCCTGACGAAGCCATACACAGCTTCCAAGAGCTGGGCGAAACGCGTTGAGTGGCTTCTTGTATCAGTGAGGGACCCGTAGCTTCACCACCCACAGAGCCGTGACATCACACGCACCGGAGGACACACTGAGAGGAGTTGGACTCTTGAGGTGCAGGCGAAGGAGCTCCGGGACGGTGAGGGGAGGCGGTGAGAGCTGCACAGTACCCACAGATTTCACATTGATTGTGATAAATGCTTACTTTTAACTAGCACATTGTAAGTGCACATTTTATATGTTTAACAATTTTTATATAAAGTTTATATCAGATCGCGCTATGTAGTGCTGTTTTTCTCCTCTACATATACCATCTCCCAACTGACGAGACGTGCCTGGAGGGAACCCCCACACACCAGTATATCCATATGGGCAGCAGCCCTATCTGCTAACTGCATTTATAAGCACAATCTTTCTTGTGAGTAGATTCACCTTTAGAGCCAAGATTTCCAACACATCATTGATCTCTATATCCAAAACGTCTGCACTTAAATTGTGTTTTTTTATTTGTCTTTTGTTTCCCACATGTGCTCCCCCTGGACTGTCTGAAACACATCTCTCTCCCTGGAACCCGTGAAACAGGTTCCACCAGAGGGTCTGAGCAGGGTTATATAATATCTGTCTATTATTTTGGTTTTATTTAATTTAGCTTCCCACTTTATTGCACTGGATTTTGCATTTATTGTCACTTAATGTTAAGTAGCTAGCGCCTTTATTCACTTTAATTCACACTATATCTATATACACACACACATAAACAACGTTACAAAGTGTTGTAAGAGCGTTGGATAAGCCGTTTTGGCGTTGTAAAAATGAACATAGGTATGCATTGCACAGCGTTGGATAAGCCACTCGTTGTAAAGCGAAGCGTTGTAAAACGAGGACTGCCTGTACACTTATACTTCCTATAGCAATAAACTGTGCTGTTTGTAGCTACAACATGCTGTGCCGGGCTGCAGATTATCTCACATTGGGAATTGTTATTAGTATTTGCAGAGCGTGGGTATTTGAATGTGCGTATTTAGGGGGTCTGTGTATCAGTGCAGGGAAAAGTTTGTTTCGAGCATGTATAAGAAAAGTCTTACATCTGATGCAGTATTTTAAACTTACACAACTTCAGATGTGGAGGATTTTTTGGGGAAAATAGAAGGGAAAAAGAATTGCGCTGAGAGACGTAGAATGTGATCTTATTATAATTTGTGTCATGTAACTTCCCCCCAACTCCTCCTACTGACTCTCCCCAAGGTGCAAACTGGGGCGGAGACGCAGAATGTGATACATCTCATTATAATCTGTGCACCATGTAACTCCCCCCAACTCCTCCTACTGACTCTCCCCAAGGTGCAAGCTGGGGCAGAGACGCAGAATGTGATACATCTCATTATAATCTATGCACCATGTAACTCCCCCCCAACTCCTCCTACTGTCTCTCCCCAAGGTGCAAGCTGGGGCAGAGACGCAGAATGTGATACATCTCATTATAATCTGTGCACCATGTAACTCCCCCAACTCCTCCTACTGACTCTCCCCAAGGTGCAAACTGGGGCAGAGACGCAGAATGTGATACATCTCATTATAATCTGTGCACCATGTAACTCCCCCCAACTCCTCCTACTGACTCTCCCCAAGGTGCATGCTGGGGCGGAGAACACAGAATGTGATACTTATCTCTTTATATTGTGCATCATGTAACTCCCTCCCAACTCCCTCCTACGACTCTCCCCAAGATGCAAGCTGGGGCAGATACCAGAATGTGATACATCTCATATAATCTTGTGCCCATGTAACTCCCCCCAACTCCCCCCTACTGACTCTCCTCCAAGGTGCAAGCTGGGGCGAGACAGACTGTGATACTCTCATTTAATCTTGCACCATGTAACTCCCCCAACTCCTCCTACTGACTCTCCCCAAGGTGCAAGCTGGGGCAGAGACGCAGAATGTGATACATCTCATTATAATCTGTGTCACCATGTAACTCCCCCCAACTCCTCCTACTGACTCTCCCCAGGTGCAAGCGGGGCGGAGACGACTGTGATACATCTCTTAAATCTGTGCACCATGTACTCCCCCAACTCCTCCTACTGACTCTCCCCAAGGTGCAAGCTGGGCAGAGACGCAGAATGTGATACATCTCATTATAATCTGTGCACCGTGTAACTCCTCCACCACCCTCCTACTGACTCTCCCCGAGGTTCAGCCTGGGTCAGAGACGCAGAATGTGATATATCGCATTTAACTCGTGCATACCATGTACTCCTCCAACACTCCTCCTACTGAATCTCCCCAAGGTGCATGCTGGGGCGGAGACACAGAATGTATACATCTCATTATAATCTGTGCATCATGTACTCCCTCCAACTCCTCCTAACTGACTCTCCCCCAAGGTGCAAACTGGGGCAAGACGCAGAATGTGATACATCTCATTATAATCTATGCACCATGTAACTCCCCCCCAACTCCTCCTACCGACGTCTCCCAAGGTGCAGCTGGGGCAAGATGCAAATGTGATACATCTCATTATAATCTGTGCCCCATGTAACTCCCCCAACTCCTCCACTGACTCTTCCCAAGGTGCAAGCTGGGCAGAGACGCGAATGTGATACATCTCTTTATAATCTGTGCACCATGTCTCCCCCCCCAACTCCCCTACCGACATTCCCCAAGGTCATGGTGGCAGAGACGCAGGCTGTGATAATCTCATTTAATCTGTGCACCATGTAACTCCCACACTTCCTCTACTACTCTCCCCAAGGTGCCAAATTGGCAGAGACCAGAATGTGATACATCTCATTATATCTGTGCACCATGTAACTCCCCCCCAATTCCTCCTACTGACTCTCCCCAAGGTCAAGCTGGGACCAGAAAGACGTGATACATCTCATTATAATCTGTGCACCATGTAACTCCCCAACTCCTCGTACGACTCTCCACAAGGTGCAAGCTGGGGCAGAGCGCAGAATGATGATACATCTCATTATAATCTGTGCACCATGTAACTCCTCCCAACTCCTCCTACTGACTCTCCCCAGGTCAAGCTGGGACAGGACGCAGAATGTGATACATCTCATTATAATCTGTGCACCATGTAACTCCTCAACTCCTCCTACTGACTCTCCCAAGTTGCAAGCTGAAGCAGAGACGCAGATGTGATATACTCATTATAATCTGTGCACCATTAACTCCCCAACTCCTACTGACCTCCAAGGGCATGCTGGGGCAGAGACACAGTATGTGATACATCTCATTATAATCGTGCATCATGTACTCCTCCCCACTCTCCTACTGAATCTCCCCAGGTGCAATGCTGGGCGGAGACGCAAGATGTGATACATCTCATTATAGATCTGTGCATCATGTAACTCCCTCCCAACTCCTCCTACTGACTCTCCCCAAGGTGCAAAAACTGGGGCAGAGACGCAGAATGTGAACATCTCATTATAATCTAGTGCACCATATAACTCCCCCCCCAACTCCTCCTACCGACTCTCCCAAGGTGCAAGCTGGGGCAGAGACGCAGAATGTTGATACATCTCATTATAATCTGTGCACATGTACCTCCCTCCCAACTCCCCCCTGACTCTCCCTAAGGTGCAACGCTGGGGACAGAGACGCAGATGTGATACATCTCATTATAATCTGTGCCCATTAACTCCTACCCCAACTCCTCCTACTGACCTCTGGAGGTGCAAGCTGGGGCAGAGGACAGCAGAATGTGATACATCTCATTATAATCTGTGCCCCATGTAACTCCTACCCAACTCCTCTCCTGACTCTCCCCAAGGTGCAAGCTGGGGCAGAGACGCAGAATGTGATACATCTCATTATATAACTGCTGTGCCCATTTAACCCCCCCAACTCCTCCTACTGACTCTCCCAGGGTGCAAAGCTGAGCAGAGACGCAGAATGTGATCATCTCATTATAATCTGTGCACCGTAAATATCCCCAAAAAAGGAATCGTTTGAGATTGGTGGAGCAAAACAGCAAAAAAAAAATATTGTATTGTATGTCTTTATTTGTATAGCTCCATTAATGTACATAGCGCTTCAACAGCAGTAATACACGTTGTATATCATATAAATAACAATACATTATTAGGCCATGGGAATACGCGCTTCAACATAAATGTAACACTTTTGCAAATATCTGCATTAACGCTGAATTGATCGGGATGGAAAAAGCGAAAAAGGATGGATTTTGGCACTGGCTGAAATGAAAATACATGTGAGAGCCTCCACACTGGCAGTGAGAGGGTTAATGGATTAGAACACATACATACAAAAAAATAATAAAGCTATTACCGCCAGGAAGAAGCCCTCCAGTAATACATGGAGTGCAATGTTTTCGAGCAAACTACAAATGTCGCAGAACAATGACAGCCCCTTATATGTGTCCTCCTGACTCCTGGGGACCCGGCTTCAGTGAAAGGTCAATATTTGTACAAAACGTCTGCACGCAGCAGCCATGTTCTGGAGGAGTCTGGCTGCCGTATTAATGGGAGAGGAGAAAGCAGAGTGTCAGGTCACACTCATGTCCTGTAATTAGCGGATCACCCCAGATTAGGCCGATGTGTCCAGGTAGTTAGTAAAGCCCGTTCGCCTCCTCCCGAGTCTGTATCTGCCGCTCCTGGGTTTTTCTGTATTCCTTGTGTCCAACAGAAAGTGCAGCTGCAAAGGAGAAAGGGCTCTCCACCTAGGTGTTATATGCAGGCAATCAAGCCTGCACATGAGGTCATAAGGACTTTCTCAGCTCCGAGAGAGTGGCCAATTGTATTACACCCTACAGATTAGAGAACATGAGTGGTGCTGTGTAGGTATTTTGTTCACAATCAAGCGAAAAATGTACGGCTCACATTTTAACACATTCACCCCTTTTCTACAACTAGTATCAAAGTACCTTTATCCAACTTTGCCCCATCTGCCCCATTTGCACCTGGGGACAGTCAGTAGAGGAGTTGGGGGAGTTACATGGTGCACAGATTATAATGAGATGTATCACATTCTGCGTCTCTGCCCAGGTGCACTTGGGAGAGTCAGTAGGAGGGATTTGGGGGAGTTACTTGGTGCACAGATATAATGAGATGTATCACATTCTGCGTCTCTGCCCCAGCTTGCACCTTGGGGATGTCGTAAGGAAGGAGTTGGGGAGGGTTAGTTGGGCACAGATTATAATGAAATGTATCACTTCTGCGTCTCTCCCAGCTTGCACCTGGGGGAGAGGTCAGTAGGAGGAGTTACATGGACACATTTATAATGAGATGTATCACATTCTGCGTCTCTGCCCCAGCTTGCCACCTTGGGGAGAGTCAGATGGAGGAGTTGGGGGGAGTTACATGGTGCACGATTATATGAGATGTCTCACATTCTGCGTCTCTGCCCAGCTTGCACTGGGGAGAGTCAGTAGGAGGAGTTGGGGGAGTTACATGGTGCACAGATTATAATGAGATATATCACATTCTGCGTTCTCTGCCCCAGCTTGCACCTTGGGGAGAGTCAGTAGGAGGAGTTACCTGGTAACACAGATTATAATTAGATGTATCACATTCTGCGTCTCTGCCCCCAGCTTGCACCTTGGGGAGAGTCAGTAGGAGGAGTTACATGGTACACAGATTATATGAGATTTATAACATTCTGCGTCCCTGCCCTAGCTTGCACTTTGGGAAGAGTCAGTAGGAGGGAGTTGGGAGGATTACATGTTCACCAGATTAATGTGATGTATCCAATTCTGACGTCTCTGTCCCAGCTTGCCCCTTGGGAGAGTCAGGAGGAGGAGTTGGGGAGTTACATTGTGCACAGATTATAATGAGATGTATCACTTCTGCTCTCTGTCCCAGCTTGCACCTTGGGGAGTTCAGTAGGAGGATTGGGGGAGTACATGGTGGCACAGATTATACTGCTGCGCCAAGTTTATTTGAGCATTTGCCCGTTCTTGGCTCGCAGCAGTAGCCCTGGCGACGGCCCGAAGTGACGGCCGCGCGCCGAAGCAGCGGAAGAGCGCCCTCGCGATCGGGGCGCTCTCCCCTACCGCTGCCCGGGGTCCGCCGGGTCCCCCCCTGACCCCCGCCGCTTGTCTCGCGATCGCGGACACCAGGGCTCCCTCTGGGAGCCCCTGGACGCGCGTGCAGGGGGCGCACGCTCCCGAAGACGCGTACCGGCGTCTATGACTCGCGGCAACGTCCGATGGGTCGGCCACTATGCACAGCGGGTAAATCTCCCTGCTTGCGTACCCTCCCCAAGGTGCAAACTGGGGCAGAGACGCAGAATGTGATACATCTCATTATAATCTGTGCACCGTGTAACTCCTCCCCAACTCCTCCTACTGACTCTCTCTCCAAGGTGCAAGCTGGGGCGTAGACAGACTGTGTGATCTCTCATTTAATCTGTGCACCATGTAACCCCCCAACTCCTCCTACTGACTCTCCCCAAGGTGCAAGCTGGGGCAGAGACGCAAATGTGATACATCTCATTATATCTGTGTCACCATGTTAACTCCCCCCAACTCCTCCTACTGACTCTCCCCAAGGTGCAAGCGGGGCGGAGACGGACTGTGATACATCTCATTATAATCTGTGCACCATGTAACTCCCCCAACTCCTCCCTACTGACTCTCCCAAGGTGCAAGCTGGGCAGAGACGCAGAATGTGATACATCTCATTATAATCTTGCACGTGTAACTCCTCCACACCCTCCTACTGACTCTCCCCGAGGTTCAGCGGGCAGAGACGCAGAATGTGATATTCGCATTATAGACTGTGCATCATGTACTCCTCCAACCTCCTCCTATCTGAATCCTCCCCAAGGTGCATGCTGGGGCGGAGACACAGAAGTGTGATACATCTCATTATATCGTGCATCATGTACTCCCTCCCAACTCCTCTACTGACTCTCCCCAAGGTGCAACTGGGCAAGACGCAGAATGTGATACATCTCATTATAATCTATGCACCATGTAACTCCCCCCCAACTCCTCCTACCGCGTCTCCCAGGTGCAAGCTGGGGCAAGATGCCAATGTGATACATCTCATTATAATCTGTGCCCATGTAACTCCCCCAACTCCTCCTACTGACTCTTCCCAAGGTGCAAGTCTGGGCGAGACGCAGAATGTGATACATCTCTTTATAATCTGTGCACCATGTAACTCCCCCAACTCCTCCTACCAGACCATCTCCCCAACGGTCATGGTGGCAGACGCAGGCTGTGATCATCTCATTTAATCTGTGCACCATGTAACTCCCCACCCACTCTCCTCTACTGACTCTCCCCAAGGTGCCAAATTGGCAGAGACCAGAATGTATACATCTCATTATATCTGTGCACCATGTACTCCCCCCCAATTCCTCCTACTGACTCTCCCCAAGGTCAAGCTGGGACCAGACAAGACTGTGATACATCTCATTATAATCTGTGCACCATGTAACTCCCCAACTCCTCGTACGGACTCTCCACAAGGTGCAAGCTGGGCAGAGCCGCAGAATGATAACTCTCATTATAATCTGTGCACCATGTAACTCCTCCCAACTCCTCCTACTGACTCTCCCCAGGTCAAGCCTGGGACAGCGACGCAGAATGTGATACATCTCATTATAATCTGTGCACCATGTAACTCCTCAACTCCTCCTACTACTCTCCCAAGTTGCAAGCTGAGCAGAGACGCAGATGTGATATATCTCATTATAATCTGTGCACCAGTAACTCCCAACTCTCTACTTGACCTCCAAGGGCATGCTGGGGTCAGAGACGCAGTATGTGATACATCTCATTATAATGTGCATCATGATACTCCTCCCCACTCCTCCTACGTGAATCTCCCCAGGTGCAATGCGGGCGTGAGACAGAAGTGTGATACATCTTCATTATAGACTGACTGCATCATGTAACTCCCTCCACTAACTCCTCCTACTGACTCTCCCCAAGGTCAAATACTGGGGCAGAGACCAGAATGTGATAGACATCTCATTAAATCTTAGTGCACATATAACTCCCCCCCCAACTCCTCCTAACGACCGTCTCCCAGGTGCAAGCTGGGGCAGAGACGCATGAATGTTGATCATCTCATATAATTGTGCACAGGTTACAAAAACTCCCTCCCAACTCCCCCCTGACTCTCCCCAAGGTGCAAGCTGGGGACAGAGCGAGACATGTGATACATGCTCATTATAATCTGTGCACCCATTAACTCCGACCCACAATCCTCCCTGACACTCTGTGACGGTGCAAGCTGGTTGGCAGAGAGGACAGACA
The DNA here is from genome assembly GCA_036426205.1 of Ascaphus truei. Taxonomy (NCBI): domain Eukaryota; kingdom Metazoa; phylum Chordata; class Amphibia; order Anura; family Ascaphidae; genus Ascaphus; species Ascaphus truei. The sequence continues at coordinate 18,919 of WSYH01002503.1, forward strand.
GGTGATACATCTCATGGATATAACGGCCCCATGTAACTCCATACCCAACTCCTCCTCCTGACTCCCCCAAGGTGCAAGCTGGGCAGAGACCAGAATGTGATACATCTCATTATATAACTGCTGGGCCCATGTAATCCCCCAACTCCTCCTACGACTTCCCCAGGGCAAAGCTGGGCAGAGCGCAGAATGTGATACATCTCATTATAATCTGCTGCACCGTGAAATATCCCCAAAACAAGGAATCGTTTGAGATTGGTGGAGAAAACAGCAAAAAGATATTGTATTGTATGTCTTTTATTTGTATAAGCGTCCATTATGATCATAGCGCTTCACAGCAGTATACACGTTGTGATAATCATATAAATAACAATACGATTATTAGGCCCATGGGACCATAGCGCTTTCAACATGAAATGTAACTTTTTGCAAATTCGATTAAACGACGAATTGATGGGATGGAAAAAAGCGAAAAAGTGGATTTTGGCACTGGCTGAAATGAAAAAAATAACAATACGTGAGAGCCTCCACACTGGCAGTGAGAGGGTTAATGTGATTAGAACACATACATACAAAAAAATAAATAAAGCTATTTACACGCCAGGAGAAGCCCTCCAGGTAATTCATGGAGTGCAATGTTTTCGAGCAAAAGCGTCTACAAAATTGTCGCAGAATCAATGACAAGCCCCTTATATGTGTCCTCCTGACTCCTGCGGGACCCGGCTTCAGTGTAAAGGTCAATATTTGTACAACGTCTGCACGCAGGCACCATGTGTCTGGAGAGTCATGGCTGCCTTGTATGGTCAATGGGAGAGGAGAAAGCAGATGTGTCAGGTCACACTCATGTCCTGTAATTAGCGGGATCGACCCCAGATTATGGCCGACGGTGTGTCCAGGGTAGTAATAATAGCACGTTGCCCCTCCTCCCTGATGCTGCTGTATAGTGCCGCTCCTGGGTTTTTCTGTATTGCCTTGTGTCCAAACAGTAAAGTGCAGCTGCAAAGGAAAAGGGGCTCCACCTAGGTGTTATATGCAGGCGCAATCAAGGCCTGCAATGCAGGTCATAATGGACTGTTCTCACTCCGGAGAGAGTGGCCAATTGTATTACACCCTACAATTAGGAACATGAGTGGTGCTGTGTAGGGTATTTTGTTCACAAATCAAGCGGCAAAAATGTACGCTCTATCAATGTTTAAACACATTCCCCCTTTTCTACAAACTAGATCAAGAGCTAACTTTATCCAATCTTGCCCCATCTGCCCCAGTTTGCACGCTTGGGGCCAGTCAGTAGGAGGAGTGTGGGGGAGTTACATGTGTGCACAGCATATAATGAGATGTATCACATTTCTGCGTCTCTGCCCCAGCGTGCACTTGGGGAGAGTCATAGGTAGGAGAGTTTGGGTGGGAGTTTACTTGTGCACAGTATAATAGAGGTATCACATTCTGGTCTCTGCCCCAGTCTTGCACTGGGGATGTCAGCGTAAGGAAGGAGTGGGGATGGGTTATGGTTGCACAGATTATATGAGAATGTATCATCACTTCTGCGTCTCTCCCAGCTGGCATTTGGGGAGAGGTCAGTAGGAGGAGTTACATGGACACAATTTATAATGAGATGTATCACCTTCTGGGTCTCGCCCCAGCTTGCCACCTGGGGAGAGGTCAGATGGAGGGTTGGGGGGGGTTACATGGTGCACGATATATGAGGATGTTCTCCATCTGCGTCTCTGCCCAGAGCTTGCACTTGGGGAGGAGTCAGTAGGAGGAGTTGGGGTGAGTTTACATGGTGCAAGATATAATGGGATATATATCAACATCTGGTCTCTTGGCCCCAGCTGCACCTGGGGAGAGTTCGAGAGTAGAGGAGGGAGTTACTGGTACACACAGTTATAATGTAGATTGATATCACATTCGCGTCTCTGCCCCCAGCTTGCATCCTTGGGGAGAGTCAGTTTAGGAGGAGTTACATGGTACACAGATTAAATGAGATTATAACATTTCTGCGTCACTCCCTAGTTGCTACTTTGGGAGATGTCAGTAGGTAGGGTGTTGGGAGGAGTTAGTACATGGTTGCACGCATGATTAATGTGATGTATCCAATTCTGCGTCTCGCCCACTTGCCCTTGGGAGATCAGGAGGAGGAGTGTTGGGGAGTTACATTGTGCCACAGATTATATGAGATGTACTCACTACATGCCTTCTCTGTCCCAGCTTGCACCTGGGGAGATTCAGTAGGAGGAGATGGAGCTGGGTGGAGTACATGGTTGGCAAGGATTATACTGCCTGCGGCCAAGTTATTGAGCATTTGACGTTCTTGGAGCATAATGCAGTAGCTGGGCCGACGAGCCCGAAGGTATGGGATGGGCGGGGCGCGCCGCCGAAGCAGCGGGAAGAGCGCCCTCGCGACTCGGCTTGGCGCTCTCCCCTACCGCTGCGACCGTCCCGGGTCACCCGGAAGTCCCCCCCTGAACCCCTGCCGCTTTCGCTGCGGATCGCGGTGACACCAGGGCTCACCTCTGCGGAGCCCGCTGGACGCTGCGTGCAGGGGGCCGAACGCTCACGCAGAAGATTCGCTAGCGTTATGACTCGCGGCAACGCCGATGGGTCGGCCACTATCACAAGCGGGAAATCTCCCTGCTTGCGTACCCTCATTATAATCTATGCACCATGTAACTCCCCCCCAACTCCTCCTACCGACTCTCCCCAAGGTGCAAGCTGGGGCAGAGATGCAGAATGTGATACATCTCATTATAATCTGTGCACCATGTAACTCCCTCCCAACTCCTCCTACTGACTCTTCCCAAGGTGCAAGCTGGGGCAGAGACGCAGAATGTGATACATCTCTTTATAATCTGTGCACCATGTAACTCCCCCAACTCCTCCTACCGACTCTCCCCAAGGTGCAAGCTGGGGCAGAGACGCAGGCTGTGATACATCTCATTATAATCTGTGCACCATGTAACTCCCCCAACTCCTCCTACTGACTCTCCCCAAGGTGCAAATTGGGACAGAGACGCAGAATGTGATACATCTCATTATAATCTGTGCACCATGTAACTCCCCCCAATTCCTCCTACTGACTCTCCCCAAGGTGCAAGCTGGGACAGAGACAGACTGTGATACATCTCATTATAATCTGTGCACCATGTAACTTCCCCAACTCCTCGTACTGACTCTCCACAAGGTGCAAGCTGGGGCAGAGGCGCAGAATGTGATACATCTCATTATAATCTGTGCACCATGTAACTCCTCCCCAACTCCTCCTACTGACTCTCCCCAAGGTGCAAGCTGGGACAGAGACGCAGAATGTGATACATCTCATTATAATCTGTGCACCATGTAACTCCTCAACTCCTCCTACTGACTCTCCCCAAGGTGCAAGCTGGAGCAGAGACGCAGAATGTGATATATCTCATTATAATCTGTGCACCATGTAACTCCCCAACTCCTACTGACTCTCCCCAAGGTGCATGCTGGGGCAGAGACACAGTATGTGATACATCTCATTATAATCTGTGCATCATGTAACTCCTCCCCAACTCCTCCTACTGAATCTCCCCAAGGTGCATGCTGGGGCGGAGACGCAGAATGTGATACATCTCATTATAATCTGTGCATCATGTAACTCCCTCCCAACTCCTCCTACTGACTCTCCCCAAGGTGCAAACTGGGGCAGAGACGCAGAATGTGATACATCTCATTATAATCTATGCACCATATAACTCCCCCCCCAACTCCTCCTACCGACTCTCCCCAAGGTGCAAGCTGGGGGTGGCCGGGCAGCGAGAGCTCAGCCACCTCTGGGGTGATAGCCCTACTAATCACTTATACTTCCTATAAGCAAAAACGGTGCTGTTGGGAGCTACAACATGCAGTGCCTGGCAGCGAGAGCTCATCCACCTCTGGGGGATAGCGCTTACCAACACTTATATACTTCCTATGAGCAGAAACGGTGCTGTTTGTAGCTACAAAATTCTGTGCCGGGCAGCGAGAGCTCAGCCCACCTCTGGGGGCATATGTCGCTATAACACTTTATACTTCCTATAGCAAGAAACGGTGCTGTGTTGTGTAGCTACAACATGCGTGCTGGGCGGGCGAGAGATCAGTCCACCTCTGGGGCGGATATCCCTCTGTCACTTATACTTCCTATAAGCAAGAAACGTGGCGTTTTGTGGCTACAACTGCTGTGCCGGGCAGCGAGAGATCAGCCACGCTTCTGGGGGATTAATGCCCTACTATATCACTTATACTTCCTATAGCAAGAAACGGTGCTGGTTTTGTAGCTACCACATGTCTGTTTCCTGGTCAGCGATAGATCAGCCTACCTCTGGGGTGATATCGCGGCTTATCACTTATACTTCCCTAATCTCAAGAAACGGGGCTGTTTGTAGCACAACATGCTGGTGCTGGGCATGTCGAAGCTCAGCCACCTCTGGGGGGATATGCGCTATACACTTATACTTCCTATAGCAAGAAACTGTGCTGCTTTTGTAGCTACAACGGCTGTCCGGGCGCGCGGAAGATTCCTCTCACCGTCTGGGGGATATGCCCTACTATAGACATTATACTTCCTAAGCCAAGAACCTGCTGTTTGAGCTACAACTTCTGTGGCGGGCAGCGAGAGATCAGCCCCTCTGGGGGGATATCGCTATATCCCCACTTAATATCTCTCCTTACAAAGAAACGATGCTGTTTGTAGCTACAACACGCTGTGCGGGCACGAGATGCTCGCCGACCCTGGGGGGATATGCCGCTACTATACACTTATACGTCCTATAGCAAGAAACGGTGCTGTTTGTAGCTACAACATGCTGTGCCGGGCAACGAGAGCTCATCCACCTCTGGGGGGATATGCGCTATACACTTATACTTCCTATAGCAAGAACGTGCTGTTTTGTAGACTGTACAACATGCTGTGCCGGGCGGCGAGAGCTCAGCCACCTCTGGGGGATATGCCCTACTATACACTTATACTTCCTATAGCAAGAAACGATGCTGTTTGTAGCTACAACATGCTGTGTCTGCGGGCGGCGAGAGATCATCCCACCTCTGGGGGGGATATGCCCACTGACTACTTATACTATCTATAGCAGAACGGTGCTGTTTGTAGCTACAACATGCTGTGCTGGGCGGCGAGAGATCAGCCACCTCTGGGGGATATTCCCTACTGTCACGTCATACTTTCTATAGCAAAAACGGTGCTGTTTTGTTATCTACAACATTCTGGCTGGGCAGCGCGTGAGCTCACGCCACCTCTGGGGGATATGCGCTATACACTTATACTTTTCCTATACAAGAAACTGTGCTGTTTGGAGCTACAACATGCTGTGCTGGGCAGCTAGAGTCTCAGCCACCTCTGGATCTGCGCTATACACTTATACTTCCGATAGCAAGAAACGTTCTGTTTTGTACTAGCAACACGCTGTGCCGGGCAGCGAGAGCTCAGCCCCTCTGGGGGATATGCCTACTTCACTTATACTTCTATTAGCAAGAACCCATGGCTGTTTTGTAGCTACAAACACGCGTGCCGGGCACGAGAGCTCAGCCCCTCTGGGGATATGCCCCTACATATTACACCTTAATACTTCCTATAGCAGAACCGTGCTGTTTTGTGCTACAACATGCTGTGGCCGGGCACAGAGCTCACCCACCGTCTGGGGGATATGCGCTATACACTTATACTTCCATAGCAAGAAACGATGCTGTTTGTAGCTACAACAGCTGTCCGGCAGCGAGAGATCTAGCCACCTCTGGGTGATATCCCTATCTATACACTATACTTCCTATAGCAATAAGAAACGTGCTGTGTTTTGTAGCTACAACATGCGTGCCGGCAGCGAGAGCTCAGCCACCTCTGGGGGATATTTCGTATACAACTTATACTTCCTATAGCAAGAAACGTGCGTTTGTTAGCTACCCACCTCGCTGTGCCGGGCAGCGAGTAGCTCACCACCTCTTGGGGTATATGCGCTATAAACCTTATCACTTCCTATAGCAAAAAACGGTGCGCTACCTAAATTTTAGTGAATAAACTAATAATTTTAATATCACACAAATCACTTTTATTTGACGAGAACACCTCTTTTGTCCTCTTTGTAAGCTATCCCGCCTGGTTATTTTTAGATTCTTTTTTTTCACATTGTAGGGGAAGCCCGTTCGTATTTATCGTACAAGCTGAGTAGCATTTGTCGCTACACACGCTGTGCGGGCAGCGGAGATCTCCACCTTCTGTGGGGGGATATGCGCTATACACATACTTCCTATAGCAAGAAACGGTGCTGTTTGTAGCTACAACACGCTGTGCCGGGCAGCGAGAGATCAGCCACCTCTGGGGGATATGCGCTATACACTTATACTTCCTATAGCAAGAAACGGTGCTGTTTGTAGCTACAACACGCTGGTCGGGCAGCGAGAGCTCACCACCTCTGGGGGAAGAGAATGCGCTATACACTTAACTTCCTATAGCAAGAAACTGTGCTTGTTTGTATACAACATGACTGTGCGGGCAGCGATAGCTCAGCCACCCTCTGGGGGGATTGCGCTATACACTTATAACTTCCTATAGCAAGAAACGTGCTGTTGTAGCTTACAACCCCTGTGCCCGTTTTGGCCGGGCAGCGAGTATCAGCCACCTCTGGGGGATATGCGCTATACCTTATACTTCCGATAGCAGAAACGTGCTGTTTTGTACTACAACATGCTGTGTCCGGCAGCGAGAGCTCAGCCACCTCTGGGGATATCCCTACTATACACTATACTTCCTATAGCAGAAACGGTGCTGTTTGTAGCTACACACGCTGTGCCGGCAGCGAGAGCTCATCGCACCTCTGGGGGGACTGCTCTCTTCCACTTATACTTTCCTATAGCAAGAAACGGTGCTGTTTTTAGCTAGCAACATGGCTTGCGGGCAGCGAGGAGCTCAGCCACCTCTGGGGGGATATGCGTATACACTTATAACTATACTTCCTATAGCAGAAAGGTGCTGTTTGTAGCTACAACACCTGTGCCGGCAGTCGAGCAGCTCAGCCACCTCTGGGGGGATATGCGCTATAACACTTATACTTCCTATAAGCGCCGACACGGTGCTGTTTGTAGCTACAACATGCTGTGCGGGCAGCGAGACTCAGCCACTCTGGGGGGAGATTGCGCTAATAAGCACTTATACTTCCTAATCAAGAACTGTGCTTTTTGTAGTACAACACGCTGTGCCGGGCAGCGAAGCTCAGCCCCTCTGGGGGATATCGCTATCGCACTTATACTTCCTATAGCAGAAACTTGGTGCTGTTTGTAGCTACAACATCTTGCCTGGCAGCGAGAGCTCATCCACATCTGGGGGATATGCGCTATAACACTTAATACTTCTATAGCAAGAAACGTCTGTTTGTAGCTACAACTGCTGTGCCGGGCAGGCGAGAGATCAGCCACGCTCTTGGGGTAGTCTCCTTATAGAAACATTCTCGTCCTATAAGAGCAGAAACGGTGCTGTTTGTAAGCTACATACACCTGCTGTGGTCCGGGCAGCGAGAGATCAGGGCCACCATCCTTGGGGATAATACCTATACAGACTTCCTCTGATTTCTCCGACACCGGACTGGTTTCACTTCAAAATGGACTGTTGGTAGCGAAACGTTGATAAAAGCTTTTGCCCATAGAGAAACTATGTCATTTAGAATAAAGGTCAGAAGTGTCCTTTGGGAACATTTTTAACAACTAGTAACATATAGGCAGAGGGAGCCCACAATATTTTATGCAGGAACATAAGATATAAGCAGCTGCACCCACACTCAAATTATATAGTGAATATACCTGTATATATGATATTAGGTTAACGAATAAATAATCTATTATTAGTAATTATAATATTGTTTTGTAGTGCCAACCGGTCTTATTGGAGTCCAACAGACCCCCTCCACTAAGTGCCGAGCGGAAAATCGCGGTGGCCGAACCGGAGGCAGTAGATAGGCGGCCCTCGCGCAGCCAATTACGGGGTGGAGTGGCCGGACGCAATGGAGGCAAACGGATCACGAGTGAGTCCCATCAGAGCCATCGGCGGCGCACCCGGAAACTAGCAGGGGGGCCACCATGTGTTACATGCTCGCTGTTGCGCATGTTACGATAGCATCAGCGTAAGCTAGCGACTGTTACGATGCCATGAGAGTGCCGGCGGGGGGGCAATTTAAGGTTGGCGTGAAGTCGCACATGGAGCTGAGAACCCCCGGCGGTAGCCATTTACAGGATCGCGCAGTGCGTAAGGGTAACCAGAAGACGTGCGCCGCCCATATGCTAAAGATGGTCCTGAGATGGACTACCCTCCAGTCAGCCTCTGGGTATTTGCCTCTTCACCCACATCCGGCGGGACAGCCAGCCACGCAATATGGTAGTTTTGCACTTCCCTCTTGGGAGGAGAAAGCTACAATGTTGCGGGACCACCACGTTTGGCAGTTCGAGCTGGGTAGCAGGAAAGGGAACGGATGGTTTGTGCACAGAGTGGTCTGCCGGGTTACGGACGAAGACATGAAGGCTATATCTACCGAAATCCACACGAAACAAGTCCTCAGGCCGGCAATCCCTGTTTAGGGTAGTGGGTTAAGGTACTAGAGGACTCCCCTAGGTGAGTAGGGACCCTTCCCTTAGTGTGTGTGTGGCAGCCTTGTCGAGTGGCACAGCTGCCAAAGCTGTGAGCTCGAGCAAGAAGACACAGGGGCTTAGTGCATGCAGCTCAGACGGCAAGTGTGATGGGTGCGTGCGTGGTTGCTGCCAGGTACAGTTAGGGTGTGCAGTGGGTGTGGTTCTGCAGGTATGCAATGTAAGTGCGAGTAGACTAGAATAGGGGTTGGCGCAGGTACAGTTAGTCAGGGGTTTGCTGCAGGTATAGTTAGGGCATGTGGTTGTTGCAGTAAAGCAGTGTACATATGCCAGGTGGGTGGTGGGCTGCAAGTATAGGTGTTGAGTGCATGGTGTTGCTGCAGGTACAGTTCTGGCGAGGTGGGTGTTCTGCGGTATAGAGTGTGGGGTGTGTAAGTAATGTGCAGGGTGTTGGCTGCAGGGTACAGTGGTTAGTGCATGTGGTTGGCTGCAGGTACAGTATGTGCAGGTGGGGTTGCCTGCAGGTCTCCAGTTAGTGCAGTGGGTTGCTGCAGGGTACAGTTAGTGGCAGTGGGTTGTCTGCAGGTACAGTTTAGTTTCAGTGGGTTGCTGCAGGTACAGTTAGTGCAGTGGGTGCCGCAGGTACAGTTAGTGAGTGGGTTGCTGCAGGATCAGTGGAGGTACGGTTAGATGCTGATGGTTGCTGCAAGTTACAGTTAGTGCAGTGGGTTGCTGCAGGTATAGTTAGTGCAGGGTTTGCTGCAGTAAGTTGTGCAGTGGGTTGCTGCAGGTTATCAGTTAGTTGCATGGGTTGCTGCACGGTACAGTTATGCATGGTGGTTGCTGCCAGGTACAGTTTAGGTGCAGTTGGGGTTGCTGCATGGTACAGTTAGTGCATGGGTTGCTGCGGGTACAGTTAGTGCAGTGGTTGGTGCAGGTACAGTTAGTGCAGTGGGTTGTGCAGGTAACAGTTTAGTGCAGTGGGTTGGCTGCAGGTCACAGTTAGTGCAGTGGGTTTGCTGTCAGGTACAGTTAGTCAGGGGTTGCTAGGTCATGTCGTTTGCTGCAGTTAGGGTTTGCTGCAGGTACAGTTAGTGCAAGTTGGGTTGCTGCAGGTACAGTTAGTGCAGTGGGTTGCGGCAGGTATCAGTATGCAGTGGGTGTGCAAGTACAGGTTAGTGCGTGGTTGCAGCAGTAAGTAGTTGCAGTGGTTGTGCAGGGTACAGTTAGTGCTGTGGGTTGTTGCAGCAGTAATTAGTGCATGATGGGTTGGCTGCAGGTACAGTTAGTGCAGTGGGTTACTGCAGTACAGTTGTGCAGTGGTTGCTGCTGCGTACACGTTAGTGCGCGTGGTATGCTGCAGGTACATTTTAGTGCCTGTGGGTTGCCCTGCAGGTACAGTTAGTCAGTGGTTTGCTGCAGTACAGTATGTGCTGTGGGTTTGCTCGCAAGGTACAGTTAGGCGTGGGTTGCATGCAGTTACAGTTAGTGGCTGGTTGCTGGTTAGCCATTAGTGCAGTGGGTTAGACTGGCAGGCATTAGGGAGAAGTTTAGTGAGAGGGGATCCGGGAGGTGAAGTAGAGGTAGAGAGTGGGTGCAGGGGGTCAGTGACGCCGCCTGCATAGGACAGTTCTACCCGCAACCCCAGGAGTATTCCCCTGAAGTCACCATAGGTGCTGTGCTGCTCAGGGACGGCCTAATAGTGCTAGCGGACATCACCTTACAGAGTACCAGTTAGGGACAAGCACAGAGTTGGCGGCGTTTGCAGTCATCTGGGACAGACGGCGACACCGTGATATCTGGAGGCTACGTGTGGAGGCGTCTGACCTTGTTGTGAAGTTGGTTGCGTCCCGCCGGTGAACGGAAGGTAATATTAATCAAGTGCACCAACACCGGTCAACAGCGTGATTCCCGCCTTAGAGGCGATACTCTTTGGGACACTGATCGAGTGGCTAAAGACTGGAGCATATACCAATAGTACATAACTGGACACGGTGGTGTGGGGCACGACTGGTGAGGGACGGAGATTGTTGCTCCTGATGAGAGTGGGCCGAGCTAAGGTTATACGAGCGTTAGAGTATAAGTGTATATGTTATGTGTTATTGTACGTTGGCATATATAGAGTGATAGGTTTACGTGCATTATTAGCAGTTAAAAACTGGTTGCATTCATATGTGTGTTTTATTGTATTTTCTTGCCCGGGGCAATCTCCAGCATCACGGGGATCCTGGGTAAGTGAGGCTGCGCTTATAAAGTGTTACCACGGCTTCAGATCTCCTGGAGCCACAGGTTGTGTACAGTGACCAGTAGTCCCAGTGAGTCCCTTTTGGGGAGAGTCAGAAAAAGGGCTACATGATATAAGCAACGTTTTACGACGACGCTTGCAACGTTGTGTGTGTGGTGGTGTGTGTGTGTGTGTGTGTTTGTGGGGTGTGTGTGTGTGTGGTTGTGTGTGTGGTTGTGTGTGTGTGGTGTGTGTGTGGTTGTGTGTGTGTGTGTGGTGTGTGTGTGTGTGTGTGTGTGTGTGTGTGTGTGTGAGCCATATAGGGAAACAAAAGACAAATAAAAAACCCAATTTTAGTGCAGAGTTTTGGATATAGAGATCAATGATGTTGTTGGAACTCCTGGCTCTAACAGTGAATCTACTCACAAGATGATTGTGTTGTTAAATTGCTTAGCAAGAAAAAATAGGGCTGCTGCCCATATGGATATCCTGGTGTGTGGGGGGTTCCCTCCAGGCACGTTCGTCAGTTGGGAGATGGTATATGTAGGAGAGACAAACAGGCACTAACATAGCTCAAGCGCATCTGATATAAACTTTATATAAAAATTGTTAACATATAAAGAGTTGACACTTACAAGTGCTACGATTAAAAAGTAAGCATTTATCACAATCAGTGTGAATCTGTGGGTACTGTGGCAGCTCTCAGCGCCTCCCCTCGTCCTCCCCTCGCTCCCCGGAGCTCCTCGCCTCACCTCAAGAGTCCAACTTCTCTCAGTGTGTCCTCCGGTGGCGTGTGACGCACGGTCTCTGGGTGGTGAAGTCTACGGGTCCATCCTGATCCAAGAAGGCCACTCAACGCGTTTCGCCCAGGCTTGAGCGTGTATGGTCTTCGTCAGATAATGTAATACTGGGGGTTAATAGGTGTCTAATATACCCTATTCAAAATACAAATTGTCAATTATCATAGCGCATGGTGGGCATCGTCTAATCAGAAGTTAACATAAACAGATCATATCATTTTATATTCTTAACTCTTTGGATAAAATATGAAACACATTCCAATAAAAGGGGGTTTTACTATAATTATATGGCAATAGTGTAATGATTACAAGTACTTGTAATATTATATGCAATAGAGTGTATGATCGATTACAAGTATGTGGTTTAGAAAAAAGGGGGGGGGGAGGGACCGAACTCAAAGGACTAGTTGATTAAGTAGAACTATACAAGAGCTGTTAGTGCACACGTTACTCTGTTGCAGATTTAACTACTAACGCCATTAGTCAATCAAAAAAGGGCCACTTGTTTAATTTGCATAAACTCCAGTGATATGGAACTTGATTAATTATTTAGTAGGGGACTTAAGTGTAAATATCTATAATTAGACATTAATCAACTTGGCTATAATTAATAGCAACACAATTATTACCTCTATATAACATTTGTCATAGAGAGAATAGCAGAAGAATTTTATTCTATTATGTTTGTATGATGAAGCCTTATCTAATGCCTGCATGCATCCTAAGTTCGCATCTGGAGTTTATGGCGATTTAAACAAGTGCCCCCCTTTTTCTGATGCTAATGGCAGTTAGTAGTTAAATCTGCAACAGTAACGTGTGCACTAACAGCTCTGTATATTCTACTTAATCAACTATTCCTTTGAGTTCGTCCCTCCCCCCCCCTTTTTTCTAAACACTACTTGTAATCATACACCTCTATTGCCATATAATTATTACAATTACTGAATCATACACTCTATTGCCATAAATTATTACAATTACATGTAATCATACACTCTATTGCCATATAATTATTACAATTACTTGTTCATACACTCTATTGCCATAAATTATAGTAAACCCCCTTTTATTGGAAGGATGTTCATATTTATCCAAAGATGTTAATGAATATACAATGATTATGATCTGTTTTTATTTAAACTTCTGATTAGACGATTGCCAACCATAGCGCTAGAAAATTGACATTTGTATTATATAGGGTATATATAGACCCCTATTAACCCCAAGCACTATAACACTCCTGAACGAGCCATATCACATCTTCCAAGATCTGGGCGAAAGCGTTGAGTGGCTTCTTGTTCAGTTAGGACCCGTAGCTTCACCACCCACAGAGCCGTGACATCACACGCACCGGAGGACACACTGAGAGGAGTTGGACCTTGAGGTGCAGGCGTAAGGAGCTCCGGGACGGTGGGGGAGGCGGTGATGCTGCACAGTACCCACCAATTTCACATTGATTGTGATAAATGCTTACTTTTAACTAGCACATTGTAAGTGCAATTTTATATGTTTAACAATTTTATATAAAGTTTATATCAGATCGCGCTATGGTAGGGCTGTTTTTCTCCTCTACATATACCATCTCCCAACTGACGAGAGTCCTGGAGGAACCCCACCACACACAGTATATCCATATGGGCAGCAGCCCTATCTGCTAACTGCATTTATAACACAATCTTTTTGTGAGTAGATCACCTTTAGAGGCCAAGATTTCCAACCATCATGATCTCTATATCCAAAACCTGCACTTAATTGTGTTTTTTTATTTGGTCTTTTTGTTTCCCACATGTGCTCCCCCTGGACTGTCTGAACACCATCTCTCTCCCTGGAACCCGTGAAACAGTGTTCCACCAGGGGTCTGAGCAGGGTTATATAATATTCTTTTCTATATTTTGGTTTTATTTAATTTAGCTTCCCACTTTCATTGCACTGGATTTGCATTATTGTCACTTAATGTTAAGTAAGCTAGCGCCTTATTCACTTAATTCACACTATATCTATACACACACACATAAACAACGTTACAAATGTTGTAAGAGCGTTGGATAAGCCGTTTTGGCGTTTGTAAAAAATGAACATAGGTATGCATTGCACAGCGTTGATAGCCACTCGTTGTAAAGCGAAGCGTTGTAAAAACGAGACTGGCCTGTACACTTATATTCCTATAGCAATAAACTGTGCTGTTTGTAGCTACAACATGCTGTGCGGCTGCAGATTATCTCACATTGGGAATTGTTATTAGTATTTGCAGAGCGTGGGTATTTGAATGGCGTATTTAGGGGGTCTGGTATCAGTGCAGGGAAAATTTGTTTCGGCATGTATAAGAAAAGTCTTACATTGATGCAGTATTTTAAACTACCAACAATTAGATGTGGAGTTTTTGGGGGAAAATAGAAGGGAAAAAAGAATTGCGCTGAGAGACGTAGAATGTGATCTTATTATAATTTGTGTCATGTAACTTCCCCCCAACCCTCCTACTGACCTCTCCCCAAGGTGCAAACTGGGCGGAGACGCAGAATGTGATACATCTCATTATAATCTTGTGCACCATGTAATCCCCCCAACTCCTCCTACTGACTCTCCCCAAGGTGCAAGCTGGGGCAAGAGACGATGAATGTGATACATGCTCATATAAATCTATTGCACCATGTAACTCCCCCCCAACTCCCTACTGTCTCTCCCAAGTGCAAGCTGGGGCAGAGACGCACATGTGATACATCTCATTATAATCTGTGCACCATGTAACTCCCCCACTCCTCCTACGACTCTCCCCAAGGTGCAATAGGGCAAGACGCAGAATGTGATACATCTTCATTATAATCTGTGCCACCATGTAACTCCCCCCAACTCCTCCTACTGAATCTCCCCAAGGTGCATGCTGGGGCGGAGAACACAGATGTGATACATCTCATTATATCTGTGCATCATGTAACTCCCTCCCAACTCCTCCTACCGACTCTCCCCAAGATGCAAGCTGGGGCAGATACGCAGAATGTGATACATCTCATTATAATCTGTGCACCATGTAACTCCCCCCAACTCCTCCTACTGACTCTCCCCAAGGTGCAAGCTGGGGCGAGACAGACTGTGATCTCTCATTATAATCTGTGCACCATGTAACTCCCCCAACTCCTCCTACTGACTCTCCCCAAGGTGCAAGCTGGGGCAGAGACGCAAATGTGATACATCTCATTATATCTGTGCACCATGTAACTCCCCCCAACTCCTCCTACTGACTCTCCCCAAGGTGCAAGCTGGGGCGGAGACAGACTGTGATACATCTCATTATAATCTGTGCACCATGTAACTCCCCCAACTCCTCCTACTGACTCTCCCCAAGGTGCAAGCTGGGGCAGAGACGCAGAATGTGATACATCTCATTATAATCTGTGCACCGTGTAACTCCTCCCCAACTCCTCCTACTGACTCTCCCCGAGGTCAAGCTGGGCAGAGACGCAGAATGTGATATATCGCATTATAACTGTGCACATGTAACTCCTCCAACCTCCTCCTATCTGAATCTCCCCAAGGTGCATGCTGGGGCGGAGACACAGAAGTGTATACATCTCATTAAATCGTGCATCATGTAACTCCCCCCAACTCCTCCTACTGACTCTCCCCAAGGTGCAAACTGGGCAGAGACGCAGAATGTGATACATCTCATTATAATCTATGCACCATGTAACTCCCCCCCAACTCCTCCTACCGCGTCTCCCAAGGTGCAGCTGGGCAGAGATGCAGAATGTGATACATCTCATTATAATCTGTGCCCCATGTAACCTCCCCCAACTCCTCCCTGACTCTTCCCAAGGTGCAAGCTGGGCAGAGACGCGAATGTGATACATCTCTTTATAATTGTGCACCATGTCTCCCCCCAACTCCTCCTACCGACATCTCCCCAAGGTTCCATCGGTGGCAGACGCAGGCTGTGATACATCTCATTATAATCTGTGCACCATGTAACTCCCCACACTTCCTCTACTGACTCTCCCCAAGGTGCAAATTGGGACAGAGACCAGAATGTATACATCTCATTATATCTGTGACCATGTAACTCCCCCCCAATTCCTCCTACTGACTCTCCCCAAGGTGCAAGCTGGGACAGACAGACTGGATACAATCCATTATAATCTGTGCACCATGTAACTTCCCCACTCCTCGTACGGACTCTCCACAAGGTGCAAGCTGGGGCAGAGCGCAGAATGATACACTCTCATTATAATCTGTGCACCATGTAACTCCTCCCCAACTCCTCCTACTGACTCTCCCCAGGTGCAAGCTGGGACAGCGAGCAGAATGTGATACATCTCATTAAATCTGTGCACCATGTAACTCCTCCAACTCCTCCTACTGACTCTCCCAAGTTGCAAGCTGGAAGCAGAGACGCAGATGTGATATATCTCATTATAATCTGTGCACCATGTAACTCCCAAACTCCTACTGACTCTCCCAAGGTTGCATGCTGGGGCAGAGACACAGTATGTGATACATCTCATTATAATCGTGCATCATGTACTCCTCCCCAACTCTCCTACTGAATCTCCCCAGGTGCATGTGGGCGGAGACGCAAGAGTGATACATCTCATTATAGACTGTGCATCATGTAACTCCCTCCCAACTCCTCCTACTACTCTCCCCAAGGTGAAACTGGGGCAGAGACGCAGAATGTGAGACATCTCATTATAATCTAGTGCACCATATAACTCCCCCCCCAACTCCTCCTACCGACTCTCCCAAGGTGCAAGCTGGGGCAGAGACGCAGACAGAATGTGATACATCTCATTATAATCTGTGCCCCATGTAACTCCTACCCAACTCCTCCTACTGACTCTCCTGAAGGTGCAAGCTGGGGCAGAGACGCAGAATGTGATACATCTCATTATAATCTGTGCCCCATGTAACTCCTACCCAACTCCTCCTACTGACTCTCCTGAAGGTGCAAGCTGGGGCAGAGACGCAGAATGTGATACATCTCATTATAATCTGTGCCCCATGTAACTCCTACCCAACTCCTCCTACTGACTCTCCCCAAGGTGCAAGCTGGGGCAGAGACGCAGAATGTGATACATCTCATTATATAATCTGTGCCCCATGTAACTCCCCCCAACTCCTCCTACTGACTCTCCCCAAGGTGCAAGCTGAGGCAGAGACGCAGAATGTGATACATCTCATTATAATCTGTGCACCGTGTAAATATCCCCAAAAAAAAGGAATCGTTTGAGATTGTGGAGCAGAAACAGCAAAGAAATATTGTATTGTATGTCTTTATTTGTATAGCGCCATTAATGTACATAGCGCTTCACAGCAGTAATACACGTGGTAATCATATAAATAACAAATACTATTATTAGGCCATGGGAATAAGCGCTTCAGACATAAATGTAACATTTTGCAAATATCTGCATTAACGCTGAATTGATCTGGATGGAAAAAGCGAAAAAAGATGGATTTTTGGCACTGGCTGAAATGAAAATACAGTGAGAGCCTCCACACTGGCAGTGAGAGGGTTAATGGATTAGAACACATACATACAAAAAAATAAATAAAGCTATTACAGCCAGGAAGAAGCCCTCCAGTAATACATGGAGTGCAATGTTTCTGAGCAAAGCTACAAATGTCGCAGAACAATGACAAGCCCCTTTATATGTGTCCTCCTGACTCCTGGGGACCCGGCTTCAGTGAAAGGTCAATATTTGTACAACGTCTGCACGCAGCAGCCATGTTCTCTGAGGAGTCTGGCTGCCGTTTAATGGGAGAGGAGAAAGCAGAGTGTCAGGTCACACTCATGTCCTGTAATTAGCGGATCAGCCCCCAGATTAGGCCGAGGTGTCCAGGTAGTTAGTAAAGCACGTTCGCCTCCTCCCGGAGCTGTGATATCTGCCGCTCCTGGGTTTTTCTGTATTCCTTGTGTCCAAACAGAAGTGCAGCTGCAGAAGGAAAAGGGCTCTCCACCTAGGTGTTATATGCAGGGCAATCAAGCCTGCACATGAGGTCAATAATGACTTTCTCAGCTCCGGAGAGAGTGGCCAATTGTATTACACCCTACAGATTAGAGAACATGAGTGGTGCTGTGTAGGTATTTTGTTCACAATCAAGCGAAAAATGTACGGCTCACATTTTAACACATTCACCCTTTTCTACAACTATGTATCAAAGTACCTTTATCCAACTTTGCCCCATCTGCCCCAGTTTGCACCTTGGGGACAGTCAGTAGGAGGAGTTGGGGGAGTTACATGGTGCACAGATTATAATGAGATGTATCACATTCTGCGTCTCTGCCCCAGCTTGCACCTTGGGGAGAGTCAGTAGGAGGAGTTGGGGGAGTTACATGGTGCACAGATTATAATGAGATGTATCACATTCTGCAAAGTCTCTGCCCCAGCTTGCACCGTTGGGGAAGTCAGTGAAGGAGTTGGGGTAGGAGTTATGGGGCACAGATTATAATGAGATGTATCACATTCTGCGTCTCTCTCCCAGCTTGCACCTTGGGGATGTCAGTAGTAGGAGTTTACATGACACGATTATAATGGATGTTCACATTCTGCGTCTCTGCCCCAGCTTGCACCTTGGGGAGAGTCAGTAGGAGGAGTTGGGGGGAGTTAATGTGCACAATTATACTGAGATGTTCACATTCTGCGTCTCTGCCCCAGCTTGCACCTTGGGGGAGATCAGTAGAGGAGTTGGGGGGAGTTACATGGTGCACTGATTATAATGAGATTATCACATTCTGCGTCCTGCCCCATCTTGCACCTTGGGGGAGTCAGTAGGAGGAGTTACTTGGTTACACATTATTATATTGAGATGTATCACCTTCTGGTCTCTGCCCCAGCTTGCACCTTGGGGAGAGTCCGTAGGAGGGGAGTTACATGGTACACAATTATAATGAGTAATTATAACATCTGCGTCCACTGCCCAGCTTGCACTTGGAGAGTCAGTAGGAGTAGTTGGGAGATTACATGGGGCACAGATTATAATGGATGTATCACATTCTGGCGTCCCTCTGTCCGCAGACTTTGTCACTTGGGGAGAGTCAGTAGAGGAGTTGGGGAGTTCATGGTGCACAGATTATAATGAGATGATACATTCTGCGCTCTGTCCCAGCTTGCACCTTGTGGGAAGTCCAGTAGGAGGAGTGGGGGGTTACATGTGTCACAGAATTATACATGCTGCGGTCAAGTTTTAGTTCTGAGCATTGCACCGTTCATGGTGGCCGGGGAAACAGCACGTATAACACTGAGCGTCCGGCACCTTGGGGAGAGTGTAGGGGTGGAGTCAGGGAAGAGCCCCTACCATCGGGGCGCCCTCCCTAAGTGGGTGATCCACACCGCGGGTCCCACCGATACCGGTGTCTCGCGATCTCGGCCCGGGCTCCCTTGGGAGCTGAGGGTAGGGGAGCGACGTCACCGATTATAAGGTGACCGCGCTCTATGCCTCGGCACTCGTGGCCCAAGCAGCGGGTAATCTGCCGGTTGGTAAGGCCACACTCTAATAAGTGTGTGGTAGTGTAATTAATGATTCACATTTCTGCGTCTTGCCCCAGCTGCACCTTGGGAGAGTCGTAGGAGGCAGTTTGGGGGAGTTACATGGTGCACAGATTAATGAGATGTATCACATTGCGTCGTGTCCCAGCTGCAGCCTTGGGGAGAGTCAGTAGGGGAGTTGGGGGGAGTACATGGTGCACAGATTATAATGAGAGTGATACACTTCTGCGTCTCTTTCCCAGCTTGCACCTTGGGAGAGTCAGTAGGAGGAGTTTGGGGAGGAGTTACATCGGTGCACAGCTATCTATAATGAGATTATCACATTCTGCGTCTCTGCCCCAGCTTGCACCTTGGGGAGGCAGTAGATGAATTGGGGGAGTTACATGGTGCAACAGATTATAATGAGATGTATCCATTCTGCGTCTCTGCCCAGCTTGCACCTTGGGGATCAGTAGGTAAGGAGTTGGGGGGAGTTACATGGTGCACAGATATATGAGATGTATACATCTGCGTCCCTGCCCCAGCTTGCACCTTGGGGAGTTCAGTAGGAGGAGTTGGGGGAGTTACATGGTGCACAGATTATATGAGATGTATCACATTCTGCGTCTCTGCCCCAGCTTGCACCTTGGGGAGAGTCAGTAGGAGGGAGTTGGGGGGAGTTACATGGTGCACAGATTAAATGAGAGTGTATCACACTTCTGCGTCTCCGCCCAGCTTGCCCCTTGGGGAGATCAGTAGGAGAGTTGGGAGGAGTTACATGGTGCACAGATTATAATGAGATGTATCAATTCTGCGTCTCTGCCCCAGCTTGCACCTTGGGGAGAGTCATAGAGGAGTTGGGTTCATGGTGCACAGATATAATGAGAATTTACAGAACATTCTGCGTCTCTGCCCCAGCTGCTACCTTGGGGAGAGTCAGGAGGGAGTTGGGGGAGTTACATGGTGCCACAGATATGAGATGTATCACATTCTGCGTCTCTGCCCCATGCTTGCCACCTTGGGGAGAGTCACGTAGGAGGAGTTGGGGGAGTTCCATGGTGCACAGATTATAATGAGATGTATCACATTCTGCGCTCGTTCTGCCCCAGCTTGCACCTTGGGAGAGTCGTAGGAGGAGTTGGGGAGGATTAATGGGTCACAGATTATAATGAGATGTATCACATTCTGCGTCTCTCCCGCTTGCACCTTGGGGAGAGTCAGTAGGAGGATTGGGACGGTACATGCACAGATTATAAGAGTGTATCACATTCTGCGTCTCCTGCCCCAGCTTGCACCTTGGGGAGATAGTAGGAGGAGTGGGGGAAGTTAACATGGTGCACAGAGTTAATGAGATGTCAACATCTGCGTTCTCGCCAGCTTGCAACCTTGGGAGAGTCAGTTAGGAGGAGGTTGGAGAATGGTCATGGTGGCACAGATCGATGAGATGTATACATTCTGCGTCTCTGCCCTCAGCTGCACCTGGGGATAGTCAGTAGGAGGAGTTACTGGTACAAAACAGATTATAATGAGATTATACCTTCTGCGTCACTGCCCCAGCTTGCACCTTGGGGAGAGTCAGTAGGAGGAGTTGAGGGGAGTTACATGGTGCACAGATTATAATGAGATGTATCACATTCTGCGTCTCTGCCCCAGCTTGCACCTTGGGGAGACTCAGTAGGAGGAGTTGGGGAGGAGTTACATGGTGCACAGATTATAATGAGATGTATCACATTCTGCGTCTCTGTCCCAGTTTGCACCTTGGGGAGAGTCAGGAGGAGGAGTTGGGGGGAGGTACATGGGCCACAGATTATAATGAGATGTATCACATTCTGCGTCTCTGCCCCAGCTTGCACCTTGGGGAGAGTCAGGAGGAGGAGTTGGGGGGAGGTACATGGGCCACAGATTATAATGAGATGTATCACATTCTGCGTCTCTGCCCCAGCTTGCACCTTGGGGAGACTCAGTAGGAGGAGTTGGGGAGGAGTTACATGGTGCACAGATTATAATGAGATGTATCACATTCTGCGTCTCTGCCCCAGCTTGCACCTTGGGGAGAGTCAGTAGGAGGAGTTGGGGGAAGGTACATGGGGCACAGATTATGAGATGACTCACATTCTGTGTGTTTGTGCGACAATTTTTTGTTCTTGTTTAGCCAGGTCCCCCTATGAGTTTGTTAGCCCCCCCCCCCTTTCTGTACTCACCTCCGCACGGTCGGGAGAGTTGCGGACGGTTGTGGGGGTGGCGCGTGGGTGCAGGTGCGCGTGCACTCGCATTCAGGAGCTCTGTGGGAGGTGGCGTGCGGTGTGGTGGATGCAGGTGCGCGCGATCGCGGAGGCTCCGGCGGTTGCTGGTAGGGTGCGCCATCTTGTGGGGACTCGCACATGCGCAGATGAGCGGCGGCGGCCATTACATGTCGCGCATGCGCAGTGAGAAAGCGCTCGAAGGCTGACCAATCAGGGAAGGCTCTTGGAAGGGACTACAAGTCCCATGAGCCTTTGGAGCATCCCACCTGATGCCAGGGAGCCAATAGGGCTGGAGAGATCCTTGGAGGAGGATAAGGATGTGAGTCACAGGGAGCATGCAGGCAGAGTGTGACAGGCAAGGATAGGGGACAGAGACTCCGTGCAGAGAGGCAAGTAGCCTCTGCACTAGGCCAGTAAAAACCCCTAGGCCCCAGATAGGACCCAGGTCACTGTACTAGTTTGTGGCTGCTATAGGGACATGCCCTAGCATAGGGAACGGATCCCCTTAGCACTTCAGTATAGTTAGGGACACCGCGGACGCTGAAATCCCTGAGGAGAGGTCTGGGACCAGGCCTGACTAAAGAGAACCAGAGAGACATTACCTGGGTGGGATCACCCCTGACGATGTCGTGAAATCGGCGGATCCTTTGTGAAGTTTCAACGGACCGGGTGCTGGTGCGCCCGGCAGGTATAGTCAACAAGTGCACCAACAAAACTGGTACAAACACAGGCGCTGATTACGCCTATAAGGGTGGGTTCTTTGGGGACACTGTGGGTTAAGTGACCAAGGGACTATGCAGTGGTGTGGGACACGGTGTTGGGGACCACTTTTGGGGGAGAAAGGCCCTGCAAGCCGTGGGGCAGTTGTGCACATATTACTTTAGATAATGGGAGAGTCATCCTATTCAAATACTAATATACTGTCACAGTAAAGGTTGTGTTATTTTACACTGTGTGGGTGTTTATTATGGTGTCCTGTGCGCGGCTGCTTCCGCTCTGCTGGGATCCCTCACAGGTGGAGGCGCTGCACCAGAGTAAGTACACACCCCATACTCTCCGTGGCAGAGGCTCAGGCTCCTGGAGCCGACAGGTATAAGAGCAGCACTGGTAGCTTCCTGTGTTCCGGCATGAGATCCCTATCTGGAAATCTGGAGCCCATTGATCCATATAACGGAGGGCACCCCAGGTTTCTTACTTGTGGTACAGATGAAAACAAAACAGTTTTGGGGCCTGCGTGTGTTCTTGTGTCTCTGGTGTAATTCTGGGACTAAGGATTTATCAAAGGAAAAAATGATACTTCTTTCAGCAAAAACTGTTTTTATTCTTTTTTTATAAATATATATAGTGTTGTTGTTCTGCACCAACTTAGCTTTGGGAAGTTTAAATGAAGAAGCCTCTAGAACGGGGGCGGACCAACAGGGGCGGAAAACTCCAGTCCTCAAGGGCCACCACTAGGCAGGGTGACCACCACTCTGGCTTTGACCCGGAAACTACGGGTTTCGGCCACGTATCTCCGGGCTGAGGGTTTGCAAATCCCATAAACATGACTGCCTGACATGAAATGGCGCCACGTTGCCATGACAACGGGATGCTATGTGACGTCTGAGCGTCGCGTGACGCCAGTTACCATGACAACGGGATGTCACGGAATCACTAGGCGTTATGT
The DNA here is from genome assembly GCA_036426205.1 of Ascaphus truei. Lineage (NCBI taxonomy): Eukaryota > Metazoa > Chordata > Amphibia > Anura > Ascaphidae > Ascaphus > Ascaphus truei. The sequence continues at coordinate 41,892 of WSYH01002503.1, forward strand.
TGACATGACAACGGGACGTCATGTGACGCCTTGGCACCATAAGGCGTCCCGTTGTCAAGGCAACTTGGCGCCACGTCACATGTTGTCATGGCAATGCACGCCATGTGACGTCGTTGAGCCATGCTGACTGGACCTTGCAAGGGCAGATGATTTTAGGAGATGCCGCAGGTAAGAGAAATAAATATATAAATAAGATAAATAAATGTAAAAATGTTTATTGCAAAAAGGTCTCCGGATTAGCCTTCAATAGAAGGTGGCAACTCTGCCAATAGGTCCGTTTTTTAGGATACCCCTGCTTCAGCACAGGTGGCTCAATCAGTGGCTCAGTCTTTGACCTGCGCTAAAGCAGGGATATCCTGAAAACCTGATATGTTGGTGGCCCTTGAGCAGGGCCGCCGACAGGGGGGGAGAGCAGGGGCATGTGTCCCGGGACAGGCGGCTACGGGGCGACACGGCCGGTGCTGGAAGTTGGGCCCGACCAGACGTGAGGCCCAACTTCTGCATCCGGTCACCGGGCCTCTGGTTGCCACTGGGCCCCCGACTCTCCCCCCGGTTCCTGTGGGCCTCTCTCTTTCGCTGGTGCCTGCAGGAAGCTGGACCCTACTTCCGGGCAGGGGAGAGAGGCCCAGCATGGGGGAGAGAGGCCCAGCATGGGGGAGAGAGGCCCAGCATGGGGGAGAGAGGCCCAGCATGGGGGAGAGAGGCCCAGCATGGGGGACAGAGAGGTCCAGCATGCGGGAGAGAGGCCCAGCATGCGGGAGAGAGGCCCAGCATGGGGGAGAGAGGCCCAGCATGGGGGAGAGAGGCCCAGCATGGGAGAGAGAGGCCTAGCGCAGAGGATAGAGCCCTGAGACCACCAGAAAGGTAAGTATGTGTGTGTGTGGAGGAGGGTGGGGGGGAGTTTTTGTATTTTGTGTGTGTGTGGGGGAGTTATTGTATTTTGGGTTTGTTAGTGGGGGTATTGTGGGTGGTAATCATAGTTGGGCGGGTTGTGTGTTTGTGTGTGGCCATGGGGGGGAGTGGGAAATGTGGATGAGGAGCGGGGATTGAGGGAGCGGGATTGAGTGAGAGGGGGGTAATTAAGTGATAGCGGAGGGGGCGGTTGAAACTCTAGTGCTGTGCCCCAGGGTATCTGCCGGCAGCCCGGCCCATGAGGACTGGGGTTGGCAACTCCTGCTCGACAGCCTGATAGGTTTATGTATCATCATCTCCTGACTGCAAGCCACAGGCGAGGAAGAGGCACCTTATCCACTCCAAGAAAACCCTTCCCATGGAGCTGTTCTCTTGTGGTTAAATCTGCTGCTGCCTTTCTGCTCCAGTTTTATATGATGAATAATACGCCCCCCCCCCCCCAATGTACCGGCTGCCAAAGGAAAAACCCATTCCATCGCTTTCAATGGGATCTTTTTAACTGACCCCCAACCCCTGATAAATAGTCTCGTCACCTCCCTGGCTCGAGCTTCCTCCAGCTCAGAAAGGGTTAAAGCGTTGGATGAAAGACCTGCGTCTCCGCCCAGCTTTGCATCTTTTGGTTTTTAAGGAGGGGACTTAAAACCCCCCCCCCCCCCTCTGCCCCCTCTGCCCCCTCCTCTCTGAGCTCTGCTTGTCTGCCCGCGCTCATTGCACGGAACTTTCTCCCTCTTGTTTTGAAGGGTCCTTAAAGGCAGCTTAGCAAACTGTACCCAGGGTATTTCCTATTGTCCCCCTGCTCCTGGATGTATGTTCTCATCTCTTGCTTGTTAAACACTTGTTTAAACGTTGGCAGGGGCCAGTCTTTGAGCCGGGTGGCCGGGCTTTCAAACGGTTCCCCCTTCCCTGACATCCCCCCAGCAGAAACAGAGTGCAAACACGGGGGGCGGATTTGGAAGCAGACACTACAAGGCTCTCTTCTATCCTCCGACCCCATTAACTTCCTGGATAGGAGATGTTGTCCTTATATCCCACTAAGGATATTTAAAGGGTTGAGAGGGTGGAGGGGGGGGGGGGGGGGGGAGGTCATTTATCACGGTCACCCGGCTGTAAAACTGGAGTTAATTAACCCCAGGGCAAAAATAAAGAAAAACAACGTATTTATTAAAGTGAAGGAATCCCATAGAAAGTAATTGAGATGAAATGTGCTAGTTTTGTCCTCTATTTGCACCCCCCGGAGATGATAGTAAATATTCCCCCCTCCCCCTGTGTATTAAAGAAAAATATATATATTTGGGAGGGTGGGGCAAATTAGATTGCCCCAGAACTGTACCACTTTTGCCTTGATTCATCTGCCCCTAAGTAGCCCCATGCGAGAAGTGCGGGGTCATTGTAGCTTGTGTTACGTTTTAATGGGACTATCCCATATAGCAGCCACGTGTGAATCTAGAAGGAGCTCACCGGCGTCTATAAAGGGAACTTTTGACCTGTTTCTTCACTGTGAAAAAAAAAAAATGAATATGTTTCTATTTTCACGGGTCCCAGTGTAATTCTAACGTTATCAGATACTTATTTTCTTCCACTTCTGTCTTTTCCAAATATATTATATGTAGATGGGCGTGTGATCAACCCCCAAAAAGTGTAGTCAGGAGCCGATCCACACACATCAATATAAAGGGTGCGATCAATATTCTCTATCCACCAAGAAAACACATTTCTAAACACATGTAATCATGTGTAACAGGGGTGGGCAACTCCGGGCCTCAAGGGCCACCCACAGATCAGGATTTCAGGATATCCCTGCTTCAGCACAGGTGGCTCAATCAGTCAAAGACTGAGCCACCTGAGCTGAAGCTGGGATTGATTGAGCCACCTGTGCTGAAGCTGGGATATACTGAAAACCGGTTGGTGGTCCTTAAGAACTGGATTTACCCACCCCTGATGTATAAACATTAATATATACACACACACACTCAGTCACACACACACTCAGTCACACACACACACACACACACACTGTCACACTCAGTCACACACACACTCAGTCACACACACACTCAGTCACACACACACACTGTCACACTCAGTCACACTCAGTCACACACACTCACACACTCACACAGTCACACACACACTCAGTCACACACACACTCAGTCACACACACACTCAGTGTCACACACACACTGTCACACTCACACACTCACACACTCACACACTCACACAAACACACACATAAAATAGTTATAAAATATATCTGCACGTTGATATTAAGAGTCACAAGAAGAATATTATGGATATATCAGTGGGACTTTCTCTTTAATTCGGGTTGTCGCTCCTCCCGCTGCGGGTCTGCTTGCGGTGTACAGACTGTACAGTACGGTGCGCGCGGCAGTTATACTCCCACGTATTCTCTGCAGTAACACTAATTGCAGTAACCACATTTGTCTGTATATTTGAGCTTCAATGGGGTCTTTGGGTCCATGCTCTTCTGCCTGCGCTCTCAACACTCCGTGTGCGTGGCGTCTGCGTGCATCAGCCACGCCGTCACGGCCACTCGCCCCAGATTCTCCTGCAGTCCTGAGCTCCTTTGGTCCCTGACTCAGAGCCTGTCTGTTCCGTACTATTCAATCCAACGCGTTTCGTGCAGGGAACCTCACATCACCACGAAACGCGCAGGGCTGCAGGAGAATCTCGGACGATTCAGGGACTGAGTGTTGGTTGGTGCAATCAGTGATACTGCAGAGAATACATTTTTGGGAGTAAAGTGACTGCACTTAGAATCCTTTTTGTGCCGTGTTTTTCTTCTTCTTGCTTTTCACTTCTGTCTTTTGCCCGATGAGGAAATAGTAAGCAGCTTAACAAAACACAGCAAAGAAAGAGGAGAGTGTATTAAACATATACTGTACCTATAGATAGCAAGGGTTAACAATCTCGTCACACGGGATTAGGTAAAGATAGTAAGAACTCCCAGAGCTATTAGTTACAACGGAAACAATAGCACGTTGAAAGGATTATTCGTTTTAAATAATACTTTTATTTTACCATATTTTTTTTTTAATTCATCAAATCGCTTACCTTGAGCTGATTAAACTCTCACTGCTACGGACTCACAAGACAAGACAAGAGGGCACATGTACAGGGCTTGGAAACATCACAGCAAACCCTAACCAATCCCAAACCCTAACCAAACCCAAACCAATCCCTAACCAAACCCTAACCAATCCCAAACCAATCCATGCCAAATCTTAAATGTGTTTTTTTTTTTTTTGTATTTAATAAATCGGTTCTGTAGTATTAGATACTACATTACACATAATGCCATTTTTCTTTTAATAACTTTTTATTTATCAGAGTTTTCATGGGGAACACAAAATAAAAATGGGGGAGAGGAACATGCATTTAGATGGGGGGGGGGGGGACACACACACAATACGCCAGATAAGATCATATCGGTACATAGCTAGGGTTGCCAGGTGTCCAGTATTGAACCGGACTGTCCTGTATTTGGACACTGTCCAGTAAAAAATGAGAGGTACTGTAATACTGGACATGTATGTGTCTGGTATTACCTCCCTGGACATAGTGACCTGGCGCACCTTTCACCATTGAGTCCAGAATTTTTGGAGAAGCCTCCTGGCAACCCTATACATACATAGTAAGAGACATACTTATAGTAAATGAGGTGGGGGTGGGGGGGAGGCGACATACGGGGGTAGGTGGGGGTGTCTGCCAGCCCTTTCTGGCCGTATGCGCACATCAGGGGAGAAAGATATGGAAAACTGGAACAAGTCCACACAACAGCGCTCAGAAAACACACGTATGTAGGGTACAAATCTCATGTGTTTGAATAACACATAGAAAATGGAATGCGGCATACAGTATGAGCGTTAGAAAAACTATTCCCGATTCTTAGAGTCCAAAAGTACAATAAGACTGAATAGAAACTCTTATGAAGGAGAAACACACACCCTAAACTGAACCCCCTGAGGGGTAGTGATGTAGTCACATTGAAGGGACAAACATACCTCAAGTCGTGGCTAAAGGGTTCCAATGTAGGATCTCCTGGAGTAAAAGCATAAGTCCATAAAGCATGTGATCTATTTATTTAAGTGTGTGATCTATTTATTTATTTATAAAATGTGTTACCAGGAAGTAATACAGTGAGAGTTACCTCTCGTTTTCATGTATCTCCTGGGCACAGAGTTATGATGACAAATAATACGTGGTTACAAATACAGTTACATAAATGAACAGGGTATACATTATATACAAGACATAGCATGCACAGTTAGAGATAATATATGTTATAGGCTTATGTAACAGTTAGGCCCCGGACATGTTACCTGCTTGCTGGCGGAAGCGCGCTGAGGCGCGCTCCCGCTCAGCACTGAGCCCCTACAGCCGCAATTAGAGCGGCTTTAGTAGGGGCTCACCTGCGCTTCCGCGCGCTTGCGGAAGCGCAGGTCTTGGGGGAATTTAAAATTCCCCCGCTTGCCGGCGAGACAGGCCGGTCACGTGAGCGGTTCGCCCAATGAGGGCGAACCAGCTCCGTGTGTCGTCACTGGCCCGCCCCCGGCCAGTGACGCGCCCGCCCCCGGCCCGCCCCCGGCCCGCCCCCTGACGGTCTGTGCCCCTTCTGCCCCGATCCCTATGTTCTCCGTTGGGTGTGTGTGTGTATGGGTATGCATGTGTGTGTGTGTGTGTGTGTGTTTATGCGTGTGTGTGTGGTGTTTGTATGTGTGTGTGTTGAAGTATGTGTGTGGTAGTATAGCATGTGTGTGTGTGTGTGTGTGTGTTGTGTGGTGGTGTGTGTGTGTGTGTGTGTGTGTGCCTTTGTGTATGCATTGTGTGTGTGCCTTTGTGTGGTGTGTTGTGTGTGCTTTGTGTTGTGTGTGTGTGTCCTTTTTTTTGTGTATTCTTTTGATTTGTCTTTTTTTGTGTATGCTTTGTGTTTTGTGTGCCTTTGTGGTGTGTGTTGTGTGTGTTTGTGTGTTTATGTAGTTAATATGTGTGTGCATGTGTGTGTGTGCTTGTGTGTGTGTTGTGTATTGCATGTGTGTGTGGGGTGTGTGTGTGTGGTGTAGTGTGTGCCTTTGTGTGTGTGTGTGGGTATGCTGTGTGTGTGTGTGTGTGTGGTGTGGGTGTGTGTATGGTGTGGCATGTGTGTGTGTTGTATGTATATGTTGTGTGCTGTGTGTTGGTATGTGTAGCATGTGTGTGTGTGTGTGTGCCTCTGTGTGTGTGTGTGTGTTGATATGTTTGTGCATGTGTGTGTCATTGTGTGTGGTATGTGTTATCGGTGTGTGTGTGTGTGTTTGTGTGTGTGCGTGCGTGCGCGTGCGTTAATATATTTATCAAAGTTGCACAATGTTAAACATAATTTATTCTCACAACATGTCTTTTTTTGTATTTTAAAATATCTATTATAATCAAAACACACACACACACCACACACACACAACACACACACACACACACACACACACACCACACACACACACACACACACACACCACACACACACACACACACACACACACACACACACCACAACACACACACACACCCACACACACACACACACACCCCACACTTTCCCTGTACACCCACATACCTATCCCGCTACCAAGTGACACACACACACAGTGATACCCGCCTCCCAAGCGCTTGCTGTCTCCTCTGTAAGGACAGCAAAAAGCTCCTGGTAGAGCGAGCGGCAGCAAGCGAGAGCGAGCAAGCGCCAAACATGGCCAAGGCCTTACAGACCAGGTTACAATGAGAGACAGATTTAGTTATGAAAGAACTTAGACCAGTGGCGGCTGTGAGAGTCTCCGGTAGACTGTTCCAGTTTTGGGGTGCACGGTAAGAGAAGGAGGAGCGGCCGGATACTTTGTTGAGCCTTGGGACCACAAACAGTCTTTTGGAGTCAGATCTCAGATGATAGGTGCTGCATGTGGTAGGGGTGAGGAGCTTGTTCAGATAAGCGGGTAGTTTGCCCAGAAAGTATTTGAAGGCAAGACAGGAAAGGTGAACTTTGCGCCTTGACACAAGTGATGACCAATCTAGTTCTGTGAGCATTTCGCAGTGATGTGTGTTATAGTTGCATTGGAGAACAAAACAGCATCTTTAATTGTAGCGGGTGTCAAGTTTGCTAAGGTGGGTTTGGGGTGCCGAGCCATATACTATGTCTCCATAGTCGATAATTGGCATTAGCATCTGCTGTGCAATACGCTTTCTGACCAGCAGACTTAGGGAGGATTTGTTCCTATAAAGTACATCTGGTTTGTCATAGGTTTTGGATCTGGAGCTCAGTCACTGGAAGCTTTAAAAATTTAGTCTTGGTCCCAGATACCATTGTTACAGTCTTGACAGTGTTTAAAAACAGTTTTTTTTTTTAAATCCAGTTTTCTCAAAAAGTCAGACTGAAGAATGTGTTGAAGGTCAGAGAGGCTATGGCTGTGTGCATATAGGATTGTGTCATCTGCATACATGTGTATTGAAACGTCCTTACAAGCTGTAGGAAGATCATTGATGAACACTGAGAAGAGTAGGGGCCCCAGAACAGAGCTTTGCGGGACACCACAGGTGATATCCAAGGGGTTGTAGTTAGAGCCTGAGATTGAACATGTTGGGATCTACCTGATAGGTAGGAATGAAACCAGTTTAAAGCATGCTTCCCTATTCCAGAGCACCGGAGTTTATTAAGCAGGATAGCATGATCAACAGTATCAAAAGCCTTTGCAAAATCTAGGAATATTGCACCAGTGAGTTGTCCCCGTTCCATTCCACACTGGATTTCATTGCAAACTTTTAGCAGGGTAGTTACGGTGGAGTGTTTGGGGCGAAAGCCAGATTGGAATTGGCTAGGGAAATTTGTCTTGGCATAGTAATCGCTTAATTGGGAATGAACACGTTTTTCCATGACTTTGGATAGTATTGGGAGAATAGAGATTGGCTTGTAGTTTGAGACAGTGTTTTTGTCCCCACTTTTGAAGATTGGGACAACTCTGGCAGTTTTCCAGGTCTTGGGGATATGGCCTGCAGACAGGATAGAGTTGACTATGGAAGCAATTGGTTTGGCAATGGCACCAAGTCTTAGGAACTTAGATTATAGTAAGTCAGGTCCACATTGGCTGCTTAGTTTTAATTTGAGGAGCGCTTGTGTAATCTCCTCTTTGGATACTGGGACAAATTGAAAATTGTGGGCAATGTTGGGAGGGTGTATTACTCACAACCTCCTTGATCACCGTTGCTCCCAGGGTGCACTCGACTGTCGACGAGACGATACCGGAAGTCCTCCCATGGGGGGGGGGGGGAGGAGATGACATGGTGCACAGCAATTCTATGGCAAACAGGATCATAGTGAAAAAATGTTTATTGCTCAACTAATCACATGGCAACAAGTGAAAAAAACGCACAGTAGGCAGCCTCTAACGCGTTTCACACATCGTAGTGCTTTGTCAAAGAGATAAGATCATATCGGTACATACATAGTAAGAGACATACTAATAGTAAATGCGGTGGGGGCGGTGGGTGGGGAGACATACCGGAGGAGGGGGGTGTCTGCCAGCCCCTTCTGGCATATGCGAACATCAGGGGAGAAAGAGCCTGTAAGGATTTACAGACCACATTGCCTCAGTCACCAGAAAGTCCCCTAGAGACCATTTACTATAGTAGTGCCTCTGCTTTATTGCCACTGTCAAAACTCAAGATCAAACCATGGACCCTAGTGAACTGGGAACACCGTTCTCTTAGAAAAGCCACCATCCTTTCCATGGACATAATGTGCCAAATTCTATCGTTGACCATGTTCAGACCGGGGGCGCTGGGTTTTTGCCATGAAGCCGCCACACGGCATCTAGCTGCCATTATTATGTTGGTGAGGAGCTTAGCCTTGTGTCTAATGAGACAGGGGACTGGCCTACGCAAGAGAACCGTCCAGGGTTCTGGTACGAGCAATGTTTTCAGGAGGACATTAATAAGGTTGAATATATATAGTTCCAAAATGGGACTATTATGGTGCAAGACCACCAGATATTGGATAAGAGGCCATTTTGCCGAAACCCTCTAAAGCAGACCGCCGAGTGTGACATTAATGGTGTAGCCATGGCTGGGTCTGGCTACCCGTCTGCCTCCCTGACATGCAAGTCCTGGTAAGTGCAGGCAGTGTCAGGCTCAATCTTGGGTTTTCCCCCCCACAAGCAGCCTCCCTGAGTGACACGGGTGGAGACGGGACAGGGTCTGTGTGCTGCTCAATCCTGGGTTCAGACCTTGTTCCCTCCCCCTCTGTACTATTGAAAAGACCAACCTAAATGTAGTCAATCAGTGAGTACTCTAGCTATAGAGTAAGTACTTTGAGTTGTTGTCTCACCCTGCGGGGTGGGACTATATGATCAGTCCCATAAGGGGGCTGTGAATAAGCAAGGCCTAAATCCTCAGATCTGACCAAGGAACCATCCAGAGGTCTGGGACCCAAGACCATAAGTATGCATCCGGTATAGACCTCCATGCTGTGACTGAATAAAGATGTTCCTGCTTTACTACTCTCCCGGCCTGAGTCTGCAGTCCATCAGGGGGGAGTATATGATCGTTCTTCTGCAGGGATTACCTCCAGCACTACTGGAGCGTGTTGAAGATGGAGGCGCTGGCACCAACCGAGAGAGAACTATGCATTGACTCCAAAAGCCTATCCTGTTCCCCAACAACATCACCGGAACTTCAGCTCTCCTGCAAGGCAACAGGTATTATGCACCACGACACACCTGTAGCTACATCATCTCCCATAGGGTGGGGGAAGCAGCACTACAATGGCATGAAGTTGCACCGGTGTCAAATACCACTAGTTTGTACGCGTTTTCCTTGATGATGGTGCAAATTGAGCAAGGCATACGTCCATCCAATCCTCATTCTCTAACGTATCACCCAATTCCTCCTCCCATTTTGACATGTAGGCACATTTTTGATTATAGACTGGGCTCAGAAGTTGTTGATAGAGGGCAGAGATTAGTCCTCTCTATCGAGGAACCTGGAATCGAACAGCAGTTCAAAGTGGGAAATCATGGAAGGCTGTGCCCTGGACTGCACCCGCATAGTGAAGTTCCCGGCCTGCAAATATCTGAAACGCTCAGACTGGGGCCAATTTGTCTGTTCCTGTAATTGCTTGAAAAGTTTGATTGTCCGCCCGTAAACCATGTGAGGGAGTCTGATGAGGACGGCTAATCCAACCCGATCTGTCCATGTCCGGTGTCATGACCAGATTAAAATCGCCCCCTAGAATAAGTATACCTTTCTTTATGGTTTGTAGCTTGGTCTTCATTTTGTTGAAGAATGGGCTTTTAGCAGAGTTAGGAGCATATATATTTGCTAGGATCACTTGGGTAGCTCCTAGAGAACCTTCCAGGAACAGATTCCTTCCATCTTTATCTTTGTATGCTCGTTCTAACGTAAAAGGGATGTTGGCTTTGAACAGTATGGCCACCCCTCTCTTTTTAACCCTAGCTGAAGATAGGTAAACCTGCTGGTAATGCTTATGGAGGTAAGAGGGGTTTGATTTTATACTAAAGTGGCCAACGTGACTTCGTGCGGTGTCGCGTTGCCATGGTGCAACGTCATTTGATGCTGCGACGGCGCGTTGCCGTGGCGACGAGACGCCGCGCGACGTCACGTTGGTGACGTCTGCGGGGACGTTTCACGAGTGACGTTCAGAAGGAGAAGCAGCGCGGCAGGTAAGGAGGCGCCCGCCACAGCTGAGTGACTTCCCATCATACTCGATAGGCCCGAGAGCGCGGAAAAAGTATACGGGGGTGGACATTTTTGCTGCCCCAAAATGTTGCAGCTTTAGGCCCGGGCCTAATGGGAAATCTGGCACTGCTGCTCTCTTTTTGGAACCAGTTTTGAAGCCAGGAGACCTCGTGCTCTCTTCCAGGTCATGGCTGGCAACCTGAGGCCAGCAAATTCATCAGAGGATTCAACTCCCATTACTTTCAAATGTTTTCTTTTAAAAATCGGGTGGGGATAGGGGGATTATCGGCCCCAGTTTTGCACTCGAGACTTTGATACATGACCCTGGAAGAGACGCATTTACCGGAGTGACTGGCGAGACCGGCACAAAACCGCACCAGAGTTACAAACATTTCTACTGAAAGCAGTAGGATTTTTTTTCTTTGATAATTCTGGTGCTGTTTTTTTGTTGCCGGAGACTTGGATAAGTAGACCCTTTAGGGGCTCGGGTGAGACAATACATTTATACATTTCCCACTTCCCCTGTGATGCCGTTTGAATGGCTCCCAGGCGGTCAGTTTTGTAGCTAATGGGGCATTTACATTTCTTGCTGTGACCCCCAAAGATTGCAAGAAAAGGGATTTCTTTTCTAAACACGGTTAGATTTTCGCACCATTATGTCCCTTATTTTGCCGCTGGGAAACGTTGATAAATGACCCAGGTGACACATTGAAAAGAATAAGAAACATGAAAATGTAAAGGGTTTCTTTGCAATGATGTGTGAGCCTTTTAGATATGTTTTAATTCTCCCTTAATGTTGGTGCGTGAAGCTTACACGGTCGCAGTCATCTCTTCGTGTGTCACTAATTGTCACCGTCACATTCTCTCAGGGCTGTCTCCACCTCGCAGATGTACCTGCCGGTCCCAACACTCAGATCATCATCATTAAGAGATTAAACATAAAATCAGCGGCACTTGTCACCTGGTGTCACCTGGTGTCTCCTCCACCTGAAGAGGCTTCACATAGCATCGCTGAGCCCATTGTATTAGTGTGACAGGTGTGAGATGGGGCAGTCACATAGTATCTGTCCCCGACACATCAGGGCCATTCATTGTCACAGAGAGAGGCGTGGTCCCTTATTCAGGAGGCCTCTACATGAGGGGTCTGACCTGACCCCAACCAGCCAGGGGCCATTGGAAACCATTAAACCAGTCGTTCATTGGGTGATGCACCTTAAGTAGGAGCTGTCTGGGGGCTCCACATCCAGAAACTCTTTGTGTATTCCATGTCTGGTTTCAATAACCAAGGTGAGAGAGAGAGAAGAGAGAGAGAAGAGAGGGAGGGAGAGAGTGAGAGAGAGATGGGGAGGACGACGAAACGAAAGGAGTAAACAGTACTTCTAGTATTGGTCATTCAGCCCTATATTTACTAAGCGTTGCAATTCATCACCTTCAATGTATTCCATTAAACTACAATATACCTAAAGAAGAGACTTGTGAGGTCTGGAATTGTTGCGCAAGTCATGCTTATAAAGATGTTGGTTTATTCGGTTTCACAACGTACAGTACACTTTTCCTGGACTGAATATGGTATATAGAATTCTTCCATAGGATTAAATACAATTCTTTGCCAGCACTGACACCCGGACCCACAAACTATTAATATTCAGAGACCCTGCACAGCCCCCTGAAACTTGCTTAAAAGGGGGTCACTGCTCTTTTTCCAGAGGATGCCGTGCTGCCGTCACCCAGACTTGGAGCTTACGAACACCGATGGACATTCACTGTAAAGAGATTTTATACCAGGAACAGAAAACGAGACGACCCTCCGCTCCTGGGAATAAAGGCTGGTTTGTTGAAGGACCTACTTTGGACCTTTATCTCGATACAGATCTTGGTAACGGTCTGAAACGTCGATCCTTCTTTACACCAGCACTTTAACTCTCGCACGTCCAGTGGAGGTCCATCTCATTTTGTGTTCCCGAAGTGGTCCTCATTCACTGTGGTAGTCAGGGCCCCGTGGCACTACTTGAATGGAACATGCCCTAGTTGTTTGAGATTGTATACCAGACGTGTACTGTAACGGGGAAACACAATGTACAACATCCATAAAACAGCGTATCAGTGTAATCCTCTCCCCTACAAATAGTCAATCACCTTCGTAAAGTATCCGCCTCACTTCTATGTGTCTTGGGAAATATGTATGTTTGGCATTTTCCAAGGAGCGTGGAATCTAAGCATTTTAAAGCAACTTCTGTTTATCTGTTTGGCTAGTGGTAGCATCATAATAAACAAAGGACGAGCTTGGAGGACTGACCAACAGTTCTTTATCACCAATAGACATTAGATGATTGTAAAAACCATCCAAAGCTTATTAGTTCACTGTAGAAATGTTAAAAGTTTAACATTCAAAAATACATATGTTTGTTTAAAGGCGTCAATCAGATACATATATCCTACCGAACATGCCACTAACCATTTAAGGAAATAACAATATAGATATGAAATCAGAATTATATTTTTCACTTTATTGGGGAGGAATAGGAGATGGTTGAGCCACGTGTGCTGAATCAGGGATATCCTTAAAACCTGACCTGTTGGGGGGGTCTTCAGGACTGGAGTTGCGACCCCTGCTATAGACACCTGAAACATATCTGAACAGGAGTATAATTATTCTACATTCTCCCAATGTCAGTTATCTCGTCACAAGGTCCCCAGGAACCGCCTGTCCTCATTTTAACGACGCTTTCATAATGCATTCTTCCAATAATGTCCCCCAAAAAACAGCTCAGGAAAACCCCTACCCGCAGGAAATCCTACCCCTGGTCAGAAACTCTCTGATTCTCCATGGGGCCGGGGTTCTTCCGGGGGAAATAGATTATTACACCTAGATTATTTTGTGTTATAGATAGAACATTCCCCCGGTGTCGCTGGCGACACAAACTTTGGGTAAATAAATAAATGAAGCGGATAATACAGGACGCCACATGGGGTTTGTAGGATCTAATCACTAAAGTCTCCCGCCAGCAAAGAAAATGAATTCAATTGAAAGCAACGGGCATTTTCCCATTAACCCTTTGGGTGCCTCAGAACAGACAGATGTATGGCGCGCGTTCCCGGCAGGCACTGTCCCCAGCGCCACGCACGTTTCCTTGTCTGGCAGCGGTGCTGGGGACAGGAAGCATTACTACATCCGTGGTCACTATGTCATGGGGACTTGGACTCCAGGACCATATGACGTAGTGACTGCGACACGCTCAAAGGGGTTTGTTCTGCCCTTAATTCACGTCCTGCGTTGATGCGATCTGCTCTGCAGGGAAACCAAGGAGGACTTCTCCTCTTCCGGCAAAATGCACCGCGCCGCTCAGGCACCACAGCCCTCAAAGAGTTAATAAATCTGGTGCAGTTTTGTTTGCACCCCAGGCATGTATAAAGACTTAAGGATTGTGAATTTATTTAACAATAACTTTTATTTCATATAGCACATTTCTCCCAATGGGACTCACAGCGCGTCACAGTTACAGCACAGCGCGCGGTACGCAGCACATAGCAATGTTACACACACAATCCCTGCCCCGTGGAGCTTACACTCTATGATTTTGGTGCCTGAGGCACAGGGAGATAAAGTGACTTCCCCAAGGTCACAAGGAGTTGATACCGGGAATTGAACCAGGTTCCCCTGCTTCACACTCAGTGTCGTTGCGCTCAGAGTCAGCGTCTTTACTCACTGGAGTCATACTCTGAAACTGGAGAGTGGGTAGATGCACAGGAAATGTGCAGAAGTCCTTCTTTACTAAAAGAGTACTAGATACATGGAACCCCCTCCCATCGGAAGAAGCCGGGGCAAATATATTACTGTCCGGTGAGATCTGGTTGCTTTACTTCACCTCAACCTGGCGTCATTTAAATCAGGGGTCACTTGGAAAACAAAATTTAAAAATCTAAATAGGATGGGGACTTCTTTAACCCTTTGGTGGCTAGAAGTGTTAACTAGTATGTTAGCACAGGGATGCTCAACTCCAATCCTCAAGCCTCCCCTCTCCCCAACAGGTCAGGTTTTTAGGATATCCCAGCTTCAGCACAGGTGGCTCAATCAGAGGGTCAGTTGAAGACTGCATCACCTGTGCTGAAGCACGGACTGGTTGAGCCACCTGTGCTGAAGCAGTGATTGAGCCACCTGTGCTCAAGCAGCGATATCCTGAAAACCTGACCTGTTGGGGTGTCTTGCGTACTGGAGTTGAGAACCCCTGCGTCGTTAGTAAGTGACCCCGCTTTATACTCTCTGCTTTATATGTGAGACCTTGGATAATGTGACCGGGACATTATCAGGCGGGTGACAAGTTACAGCATCGCCGCACCTCGCTGCTAGAAAAGAAAGCGCCGTAATAATAATAATAATAATAATAATATCCAGCCATCCGGTGATAATGTTGTGTTACCCCACGGGTTACTTATTTCCAGGCAGGGTGTTAACGCCCCAGTAACGCCCCCTCGCCCGGCGAACGTGCGGATATTCTCTCCCCGGGATGCGGCCTCTGATTACTTTGTAATGAAGCTGCAATCTGCAGGAATGAAGACAATGTCCCTGAGACTGGGACCATCAGGGCCTCGTTCCCCTCCTCTCACATCCCTCGGGGACAGGAGGCTCCTCACAACGGCCTTTTGTCATTGGTAACGGGCGGCACAGTGGGGTTGACGACTAATTAATAACAATGAGCATCATTAGCAAACCAATCAGCTTCTGGACACGGCCCCCACGGAGGGTGTCTGGGGAGAGGGGCGCCTTGTGTATTCCATGTCTGGTTTGGCTACAAACACACAGGGGCTGGGCTTGGGTCTGATCTGCCTTTAGGCCAGGGGTGGGCAACTCCAGTCCTCAAGGGCCACCAACAGGTCAGGCTTTCAGGATATCCCTGCTTCAGCACAGGTGGCTCAATCAGTCACAGCCCTATTGGCTCTTTGCTACAGGCCTCTGCAAACTTGGGGCTGTCCTGGATATGTGTTAGCATCACGAATGAAGGGTGAGATAAAATAAATACATTGGGGTGTAATAATGGTGCTATTAATGAAGGTGATGGGGCAGGGAGACGGGGGCGCCGGTCCCACTTACATTTATTCCCAGTGTTGCTGAAGGTCTCCCGTCAGCCCATTAGACTGTAAGCTCTTTGGGCAAGGCTCACCCCTAACCAAAGCAGGGGTAGCTTATATAACAACCCCCACAGAGCATCACCCAGTCTTTAAAACTGTAAAAGTTGTAACCCAACTGTGCTAGGCTCGCCATATCTGTTTTTATAATACAGGACGCCTCCCAAACCCCCCCAATACACCCCACCCCCCCCCCCCCCCACCCCCCCACGCCCCCCCCCCCCCCCCACTTTTACCTTTTTGGAGGGGAAAGGGGGAGGCCTCCGGTGCAGAGCATGGGGGACTGTCTTGGAGTGAAGGCCGGAATTGGGGAGAGCTGGGGCCTGGCAGCAAGCAGAGGCCCCCATAGCAGGACCGTTCTCCAGCTCTCTTCCTCCCCCCCCCCCCCCCCCCCCCCAGAAAATATGGGACAATTATGTGTCCCTACAGACCTTTCAGGGACAGCGGGACAATTCAATGGAAAAAGTAGCATCCCTAAACTGGGTCCTTCATGATAGCCCGATAATGTCCCGCAGTGAGGGAATTCTGGCTATACTAGAGTCAGATAATAGGGGAGTGACAACCCCCCCCCAACTGCACAAACTCCAACAACGATACAACACCCGTGAGTGTGTCAACACGTCTTCCTCAGGTCCCCGAACCTGCCTCCTTCCCCCGCACCTCTCCCCATTATCACATGTCAAGCAGTGGTGAAGGATTCTGGGTGCACTGCCTGTGGGAGACACGCAAAAACACTCATGTATGTATGTATGTATATTTTTATATACATAGTGCTGACAACTGTACTCAGCGCTTTGCAAAAGGGACAATACAGCGCAGGGAATTATAATTGAATAAGTGCAACAAATACGATCAGACAATAGGAAAGGAAATCCCTGCCCCGGAGAGCTTACAATCTATGTGGGAGAGTTACAGAGACAGCAGGTCAGGGAATAAGTGCAGGAGATGGCAGTGCTTGGCCACAATGGGTGGCAGGAGTGACTGTGGGTGTGGGACAGTAACCATGAGTGCAGGATATTGGGAGGCTTGATTTAAGACTTTTCACATATATTTAAATCTATAGAAAATATGAAACTTTCAGAGACGATAACGCCACAGACACTTAAATAGTGACACATGGCGCGGGGGGCACAGTGAACTCCTGGATATTGACTGTTTGGGGAAAAGTTGTAAAAGTCTCCCCCCCCCCCAAAAAAAAGGTTTAGAGAGGGAAGCAAAGTAAAAAAAAAAAATAATGCAGCATTCTGCTTTTAGTTTTAGAAAACTGGATCAGTGAGATTCAGGGGTCCGGGATGTAAAAAAAATGGCAGAATAAGGAAAAAGCTCCCACATGATTGAGTTCTAGGAGACCGCTGATCTTAAAAGGCAGTGAGACTGACTCCCCCCCGAGCAGCACCCCCCAAAACAAGGGTGCAAGGCCACGTTAAAGGGCTTATTACAGGGGTGCTCAACTCCAGTCCTCAAGCCCCCCCAACAGGTCAGGTCTTCACGATATCCCAGCTTCAGCATAGGTGGCTCAATCAGGGGCTCAGTCAAAGACTGAGCCTGTGATTGAGCCACCTGTGCTGAAGCAGGGACTAATTGAGTCACCTGTGCTGAAGCAGGGACAGACAGCCACCTATGCTGAAGCAGGGACTGATTGAGCCACCTGTGTTGACGCAGGGACTGCTTGAGTCACCTGTGCTGAAGTTGGGACAGTCGGAGCCACCTGTACTGATGCACGGATATCCGGAAACCTGACCTGTTGGGGGGTTGGGTGGGGGCTTGAGGACTGGAGTTTAGCACCTCTGCCATATTCCTTGCACAGGATAGATACTGTACTACTTTCATTGACGAAGAGCGCTCATCCCAACCCGCAAAGAATCTATACGTCCCCATGGTCAGTTCGGCCACTACACGTGATATGCACGAAATCAACACGATTATGGACGAGACACCGGCAATTTCCTTTATCCCTGAAATGCTAAAAAGGTGCAAGCAAGTATTTCTAATGACCTAATAATATGTATATTAATAACGGAAGAATGGGTCGGGTCACAGAGCGGAGAGCATAATGAAAGGCGACATTAACAAAGCTCTAAAGGACTGGAGTGTTGTACCCTTCAAGGGCTGATACCTGTAACCTCTTTGCTGCCTGAGGGGCATTCATCGCCCCTCATGGCAGTGAGGGGGTCAACCTGTTTGGCTCACACTGGGAATGCCCCTCAAGCACTGAAGGAGTTAACCTCTCAAATTAGCAGCTCAAATAGGTATTTAGACCCTTTCATCCTAATGCTGGGTGATTTCATGGAGGTGCATTGGCCATTGTGGTCAGCAGAATAGAGGGACAATAGCCTATTCCCCTGGTTCCTTTAGCCTTATTGACGGTCATTATGGAAGCCATGAGAAGCCTCCATGTCGACATTAATGGGAATGTCCTCTGCTGAGAGAGGACCTGCCCGCTGGTGTGTATTCTCTGTCTGGTTTAAATACACTACAGACTTCACCTTCCTTTCAGGCAGCTCCTCTACACCCCCAGAACCAGACGAATAGTACAAATTGCAACCAAACCCCTCTTCATCATCCATCTCTTCAGGCATCTTAAAATTCAAAGGGCCAGGAACATTGTGGAGCGGGGGATGTGTAATAAATGCGTACACGTTAAAACTCACTGCAAGTTATGGCCATTTGCAAGAAACTCACAAAAATATCAAACTTCACCAAAAAAAAACACAACTTGGACCCATTTGTGAAAATGTAGGCATTCCTTTTTGGAGAAAATTGACACGTTTTGCCCATTTTTACATTGAAAAAAAAACAAATTCAGAAGTACGTGGTTTTTGGTCGTTCAAATCGACACATGAACTTTTCATGTTTTCACATTTTACATATGAAAAAACATTTCTACTCTCACAGGAACCAAGTTCTGGCAACTCTGTTCTAGAGCGATGGACAGGAACCTTCACACACCGATTATTGGGGTCTGTATGTTACATGTATTAAAAGTGTGCTTAGATGCAGTGCTCTGTTTTTTGGAGCAGAGCTGTAGAATAACAACAGTCTCCTGATGCAGAATTTTAGACTCACACCACTTCAGATATGGAGGCATTTGGGGAAAATAAAAGGGAAAAAACAATGTTGCACAGAGGCACAGAATCCACCCTGCCTTATGTATGAAAACCGTTGGCTCCAATTTTGCCCCATCTGGGGGGGTGGCTAGGGGGGGGTTACAGTACATGGTGTACAGATTATACTGAGATGTATCACATTCTGCATCTCTGTCCCAGCTTGCACCTTGGGGAGAGTCAGTAGGAGGAGTTGGGGGAGTTACATGATGCACAGATTATACTGAGATGTATCACATTCTGCATCTCTGTCCCAGCTTGCACCTTGGGGAGAGTCAGTAGGAGGAGTTGGGGGGGAGGTACATGGTGCACAGATTATAATAAAATGTATTACATTCTGCGTCTCTGCCCCAGCATGCACCTTGGGGAGACTCAGTAGGAGGAGTTGGGGGGGAGTTACATGATGCACAGATTATAATGAGATGTATCACATTCTGCGTCTCTGTCCCAGCTTGCACCTTGGGGCGAGTCAGTAGGAGGAGTTGGGGGAGTTACATGGGGCACAGATTATAATGAGATGTATCACATTCTGCGTCTCTGTCCCAGCTTGCACCTTGGGGAGACTCAGTAGGAGGAGTTGGGGGGGGGGAGTTACATGATGCACAGATTATAATGAGATGTATCACATTCTGCGTCTCTGCCCCAGCTTGCACCTTGGGGAGAGTCAGTAGGAGGAGTTGGGGAGAAGTTACATGGTGCACAGATTATAATGAGATGTATCACATTCTGCGTCTCTGCCCCAGCATGTACCTTGGGGAGAGTCAGTAGGAGGAGTTGGGGAGAATTACATGGGGCACAGATTATAATGAGATGTATCCCCATATCATCATATCCCCATATCCTCTTATCCCCATATCCTCTTATCCCCATATCCTCTTAACCCCATATCCTCTTATCCCCATATCCTCTTATCCCCATATCCTCTTATCCCCATATCCTCTTATCCCCATATCCTCTTAACCCCATATCCTCTTATCCCCATATCCTCTTATCCCCATATCCTCTTAACCCCATATCCTCTTATCCCCATATCCTCTTATCCCCATATCCTCTTATGAAAAGCAGTGATTGAGCCACCTGTGCCTCAAGCAGCGATATCTAAAAAACCTGACCTGTTGGGGGGTGTCTTGCGTACTGGAGTTGAGAACCCCTGCGTCGTTAGTAATGACCCGCCTTTATACTCTCTGCTTTATATAGACCTTGGATAAGTGACCGGGACATTATCAGGCGGGTGACAAGTTACAGCACATCGCCGCACCTCGCTGCTAGAAAGAAAGCGCCGTAATAAATAATAATATAATAATATATCCAGCCATCGGTGATGAATCGTTGTGTTACCACACGGGTTACTTATTTTCCAGGCAGGGTGTTTGCACCCACCAGTAACGCCCCCTCGCCCGGCGAACGTGCGGATATTCTCCTCCCCGGATGCGGCCTCTGATTTACTTTGTAATGAAGCTGCAATCTGCAGGAATGAAGACAATGTCCCTGAGACTGGGACCATCAGGGCCTCGTTCCCCTCCTCTCACATCCCTCGACAGGAGTTCCTCACAACGGCCTTTGTCATTTGGTAACGGGCGGCACAGTGGGGTTGACGACTAATTAATAACAATGAGCATCATTAGCAAACCAATCAGCTTCTGGACACGCGCCCCACGGAGGTTGTCCTGGAGTAGGGGCGCCTTGTGGTATTCCATGTCTGTTTGGCCTAACAACACCAGGGGCTGGGCTTGGGTCTGATCTGGCTTTAGGCCAGGGGTGGGCAACTCCAGTCCTCAAGGGCACCCAACTAGGTCAGGCTTTCAGGATATCCTGCTTCAGCACAGGTGGCTCAATCAGTCCACAGCCCTATTGGCTCTTTGCTACAGGCTCTGCAAACTTGGGGCTGTCCTGATATGTTTTACATCACAGATGAAGGGTGAGATAAATAAATATTGGTGGTGTATAATGGTGCTATTAATGAAGTGATGGGGCAGGGAGACGGGGGCGCCGGTCCACTTACATTTATTCCCAGTGTTGCTGAAGGTCTCTCTCCGTCAGCCCATTAGACTGTAAGCTCTTTGGGCAAGGCTCACCCTAACCAAAGCAGGGGTAGCTTTATAACAAACCCCCACAGAGCATCACCCAGTCTTTAAAAAAACTGTAAAAGTTTTAACCCAACGTGTCTACGGCTCGCCATATTTGTTTTATAATACAGGGACGCCTCCCAACAACCCCCCACAATACACACAACCCCTCCCCCCCCCAGCTCACCACAGCCCACCCCCCCCCCCCCCACTTTTACCTTTTTGGAGGTGGAAAGGGGGCAGGGCCTCCGGTGCAGAGCATGGGGGACTGTCTTGGATGAAGGCCGGAATTGGGGGAGAGCTGGGGCCTGGCAGCAAGCAGAGGCCCCCATAGCAGGACCGTTCTCCAGCTCTCTTCCTCCCCCCCCCCCCCCACCCCCAGAATTGGGACAATTATGTGTCCCTACAGACCTTTCAGGGATCAGCGGGACAATTCATGTGAAAAAGTAGCATCCCTAAACTGGGTCCTTCATGATAGCCCGATAATGTCCCGCGTGAGGGAATTCTGGCTATACTAGAGTCAGATAATAGGGGAGTGAAACACCCCCCCCAACTGCACAAACTCCCAACAACGTACAACACCCGTGAGTGTGTCAACACGTCTTCCTCAGGTCCCCGAACCTGCCTCCTTCCCCCGCACCCTCCCCCCATTATCACATGTCGCAGTGGTGAAGGATGTCTGGTGCCTGCCTGTGGGAGACACGCAAAAAACACTCATGTATGTAGGTATGTATATTTTTATATACATAGTGCTGACAACTGTACTCACAGCGCTTTGCAAAAGGGACATAACAGCGCAGGAATTATAATTGAATAAGTGCAACAAATAACTGATCAGACAATAGGAAGGGAAATCCCTGCCCCCCGGAGAGCTTCATCTATGTGGAGAGTTACAGAGACAGCAGGTCAGGGAATAAGTGCCGGAGATGGCAGTGCTTGCCACAATGGGGTGGCAAGAGTGACTGTGGTGTGTGGACAGTAACCATGAGTGCAGGATATTGGGAGGCTTGATTTGTTTTAAGCACTTCTTTCTCTTCATATATTTAAATATCGTATAGAATATATGACTTTCAGAGAGATAACGCCACAACAGAGACTCTAATAGTGACACATGGCGGAGGGGGCACAGTTGAACTCCTGGATATTGACTGTTTGGGGAAAAGTTGTAAAAGCCTCCCACCCCCCAACAAAAAAAAGGTTTGAGAGGGAAGCAAGTAAAAAAAAAAAATAATGCAGCATTCGCTTTTGTTTTAGAAACTGGATCAGTGAGATTCAGGGGTCCGGGATGTTAAAAAAAGGCGGCGAATTAAGGAAAAACTCCCACATGATTGAGTTTCTAGGAGACCGCTGATCTTAAAAGGAGCAGTGAGACGCTGACCTCCCTCCCCGCAGCACACCCCCCAAAAACAAGGGTGCAAGGCCACGTTAAAGGGCTTATTCATTGTGCTCAACTCCAGTCCTCAAGCCCACCCCAACAGGTCAGGTCTTCACTATATCCCAGCTTCACATAGGTGGCTCAATCATGGGGCCAGTCAAAGACGAGCCTGTGATTGAGCCCCTGTGCTAAGCAGGACTAATTGAGTCACCGTGTGCTGAAGGGATGCACGAACAGCCACACTATGCTGAAGCAGGGACGATTGAGCCACCACTGTGTTGACGCATGTACTGCTTGAGTCCACCTGTGCTGAAGTTGGGGAGTCAGGTCGAGCCACCTGTATGATCCACGGATATCCGGAAACCTGACCTGTTGGGGGGTTGGGTGGGGGGCTTGAGAGGCATTAGTCTGATTTAGCGTAACAAGCACATTTCTCTGCCATATTCCTTGCACAGGATAGAATCCTGAACTATTCATTCAAGAAGTATCTTCTATCCCGACTCTCTTATGCTAATTCAGCCTCAAGTATGGCGTCTCACCGACTATCCCTTCTTTCTAATACGTCCAAGCTGTGTGTGTTGAACCGAGTTCCAAGTCCCGGCAATCTTTATCTGATGTAAGGTGCGCATTTATATGCCTAATATTTACTACGGAAGAATGGTCGGGTCCCGAGCGGAGAGCTAAATGAAAGCCGACATTAACAAAGCTATAAAGGACTGGAGTGTTACCATTCAGGCTTACTGTAACCTCTGCTGCCTGAGAGGATTCACGCCCCTCATGGCAGTGAGGGGTCAACCTGTTTGGCTCACACTGGGATGCCCCTCAAAGCACTGAAGGAGTTAACCTCTCAATTAGCAGCTTCAAATAGGTATTAGACCCTTTCATCCTAATGCTGGGTGATTTCATATGGAGGTGCATTGGCCATTGTGGTCAGCAGAATAGAGGGCACATGACCTATTCCCCCCCTGGTTCCTTTAGCCTTATTGAACGGTCATTTATGAAGCCAGAGGAGCCTCCATGTCGACATTAATGGGAATGTCCTCGGCCTGAGAGAGACCTTGCCCGCTGGTGTGTATTCTCTGTCTGGTTTAAATACACTACAAGACTTCACCTTCCTTTCAGGCAGCTCCTCGACACCCCCAGAACCAACGAATAGTACAAATCTGCACCAAACCCCTCTTCATCATCCTCTCTATCAGCATCTTAAAATTCAAGGGCCAGGAACATTGTGGAGCGGGGGATGTGTATAAAGCGTACCACGTTAAAACTCACTGCAAGTTATGGCATTTGCAAGAAAACTCACAAAAATATCAAACTTCCACACAAAAAAAAACACAACTTGGACCCATTTTGTGAAAATGTAGGCATTCCTTTTTTGGAGAAAATTGACACTTTTGCCCCATTTTTACATTGAAAAAAAAACAAATTCAGAAGTACGTGTTTTTTGGTGCGTTACAAATCGACACATGAACTTTTCATGTTTTCACATTTACATATTGAAAAAACATTTCTTCTACTCTCACGGACCAAGTTCTGGCAACTCTGTTCTAGAGCGATGGACAGGAACCTTCACCCACCATTATTGGGGTCTGTATGTTACATTATTAAAAGTGTGCTTAGATGCAGTGCTCGTGTTTTTTGGAGCAGAGCTGTAGAATACAACAGTCTCCTGATGCTAATTAAGACTCACACCACCTATCAGATATGGGAGCATTTGGGAAAATAAAAGGAAAAAACAATGTTGCACAGAGGCACAGAATCCCACCCTGCCTTATGTATGAAAACCGTTGGCTCCAATTTGGCCACCATCTGGGGGGGTGGCTAGGGGGGTGTACAGTACATGGTGTACAGATTATACTGAGATGTAATCACATTCTGCATCTCTGTCCCAGCTTGCACCTTGGGGAGAGTCAGTAGGAGGAGTTGGGGGAGTTACATGACTAGCACGATTATACTGAGATGTATCACATTCTGCATCTCTGTCCCACTTGCACCTTGGGGAGAGTCGTAGGAGGAGTTGGGGGGGAGGGTACATGGTGCACAGATTATAATAAATGATTACATTCTGCGTCTCTGCCCGCATATGCACCTTGGGGAGACTCATTAGGAGGAGTTGGGGGGGAGTTCATATGCACAGATATAATGAGATGTTACATTCTGCGTCTCTGTCCCAGCGCTTGCACCTTGGGGCGAGTCAGTAGGAGAGTTGGGGAGTTACAATGGGGCACAGATTAAATGAGATGTATCACATCTGCGTTCTGCGTCCCAGCTTGCACCTTGGGAAGACTCAGTAGGAGGAGTTGGGGGGGGGAGTTGTACATGTCACAAGATTATAATGAGATGTATCACATTCTGCGTCTCTGCCCCAGCGTCTGCACCTTGGGGAGAGTCAGTAGAGGAGTGGGGAGAATTACATGGTCTACAGATTATAATGAGATGTATCACCTTCTTGCTGTCTCCCCACATATCTCCCATCTCTTTCTTACACCTATGACCGCATGCTACTCAATAATTATGTCGTGCGCCTTTGGGTAGAGTACAGTAGGGAGGAGTTGGGGAGAATTCATGGGGCATGCAGTTATAATGCAGGATTTCATGGCCCCCTCCATATCATCAAAGT
>WSYH01002503.1:66842-85592 GCA_036426205.1 Ascaphus truei
CCCCATATCCTCTTATCCCCATATCCTCTTATCCCCATATCCTCTTATCCCCATATCCTCTTATCCCCATATCCTCT
The DNA here is from genome assembly GCA_036426205.1 of Ascaphus truei. Taxonomy (NCBI): domain Eukaryota; kingdom Metazoa; phylum Chordata; class Amphibia; order Anura; family Ascaphidae; genus Ascaphus; species Ascaphus truei. Next base: position 66,920 of record WSYH01002503.1, read on the forward strand.
TATCCCCATATCCTCTTATCCCCATATCCTCTTATCCCCATATCCTCTTAACCCCATATCCTCTTAACCCCATATCCTCTTAACCCCATATCCTCTTATCCCCATATCCTCTTAACCCCATATCCTCTTATCCCCATATCCTCTTATCCCCATATCCTCTTATCCCCATACCCTCTGAAACCTTACTGGGCCACACGTGGCCTACTGTCAGATGGCAGTAAAAATACAGGCACGGTATGCGGGTGAACTAACATGCTTACTGTACCCCTATTAATAGGCTGACCATACGTACCGTTTTAAACGGGACAGTACCGTTTTTTTCATATTTCCCGACCGTCCCGTCATTATAATATAAATGTCAATTTTGTCCCGTTTTTAATAAACTATATAGTTTTTCATTTTTTGTAAAAAAAAACTGAACGCGGGTTGTTTATTTCCCATAAGGCTCTCTGCTAATCCGTGCGTACAGTAAAACCACTAGTGTGACGGAAGAGGAAGTTCCATTTACTTTATCCAATCAGGGCCAGGCTTCTTGCCCAGAGAGAGAACAGCGCTAGTAAGATACGGAGCGAACGCTTTGTCGCTGCTTAGTACGATCTGAGTCCCACATTGTACTCATATCGCTGTTTCCTTAGCGTTGGCAGCTGGCAAACTGAACCCCACAACTGAACCTGCTAGAAATCCATCGTGTTTCTGACTCAATAAAGTAAATGCCCTGCAGTGGGGTGTGGGGGTAAATACAACTTTTGTTATCGTCTTTTTCATGAATACGGAATATTACATAACCCCGTCTCGTTTCTGCCATCTCAATGTCCCGTTTTTGTCTCAAGGAAATATGGTCAGCCTACTGTACCTATTAACTCGGGCAACCTGTGACCCTCAGCACAGGATCACTACATACAGTATACAATTAATACACAACCCCCACTTACACTGCGTGGGTGTGAGTCAGTGTCAGTGGTGCATTAGCCACCCAATCCTGGCTAAATTGGCTTATGATGGTCCCGGCCCACCGTGGGATCTCTTTGTGATCTAACTGTTGCAGGCCTATGCTTTGAAAGGGTGCTTTGGTACCACTGTGCTTTGTAGCCGTTGGGGGTCCCCTCCGATGGCGCTCAAACTCTCGATCACGTCCTGTGTGTAACCCGCTACTCCTGCTGCCCCGTGCACCTTCTCCAATCATCCACCCAACCTGATAGTCCCCAGGCTCACGCAGCTCTGATCTCATATGGGCGCCCCCCCTTTTTAAAGGCTTCTCTCCCTCTTAGTCCCACCTCTTCCAGAGCTGTTATCATTGGCTGCTCTCATGTCCATTAACAGTCACCTGTCCAGAGCACATTGGAGAGGAACCTGTCAGGGGCAGTGTGTTATTAAATGTGATATAATGTTGTGTTGTAAATCACATATAATATAAAGCTGTTAATTTACCTAGAAATGTATGTCCTTTCACAGAAATAGTATTTTTACATGATATTATAGGCGTGTTGGGGTTCCACAACATCATAATACATTTGTAATGGTCACAGATTACACAGTCACAATAGATTTTGAATGGGTTGCCCTGTTTTTAAAAGGTTTAAAGCCAATGTATTATAGTATAGGTGTAGGCTAGTTTGTATGTGTCCAGGTTTCCAGTGGAGATGTATCTGTGTATAGAAATGAGAAGACAAAGCTTCTTGTGATGCACTGTGCAGTCTTCTCGGGGCGTTTCAGTTAAATACCATAGATAGAACACTGGGTGGCGCTGTAACACTCCCTTACTCCGTGCTGTATGTGCAAGTGAAACTTATAATATCATACACTGATAAAGTGACGAAGTAAAGTGCAAACGTAATAAATGTACGCCCCCAAATAAAGTGTATTAAAAAGGCGAGTAATATAACAAAGAGAAAAAAACCTCCACTCAACCCTTGAAAAAGACTGTTTCCGAAGTCTTGTCAAACGAATAGTCTCCAAACCCCCCAGGGGAGCGGCGATGGAAGCCATGTAATAAAGAAAAATCACACAGTGCAATATTGCAGCAAACAATAATACAAGGGGCAAATAAAGGGGGCTGTAAAATGCCTACTCACAATGGAGCACGATTTATAAGCAGAAGTCCAGACCTGGCAACGTTGTCTTTGGGTGGGTATGATGCACGTAGACCCTTGGATCTCAAAGATAGACAGACAGAGCCATGGTGCAGGTCCATCGTAAAAATACATGTGTAGGACAAACTCGCACATGGAGGCTTACACTGTGTAAGTAACCAACAGGCCAGGAATAACCGGCTGTGTTTGTATGCGGTCAGCCGCGTTCTCACCAGTACCTCGTGCCACCGAGCCTCTGATCCTCTCTGCATCCGTCGTCGCCATCCCACTTCACTTCCGGCCGCGTTCGTTCGTCCGTCCGAGTATGGTCCAAATTCCAAGTTGTTGCACGAGGTACCTTGAAACTTTGACACAATGAGACACAGGATGACGTGTGTGCTATTTGCACAGTATCCTTGATCCATCAGCCCCGTATTCTTAAAGCCCGAACATGTCTATGCAGTAATGTCGTAGATTAGGTTAAAAAAAAAGACACGTCCATCAAATATAGCACCTGTGTTCAATGCTATGTGAGAGGATACTTACTGTCCTCTGCCTACGCGCTGAAGGGCAGTGTGCAGTGTCAGCAGGAGCTCACTGGAGAATAGGGTTGACTCTCTGTGGTTCGGTAACTTCGTGTTAGTTTTTACTGAAGTATAATTAGGAAGTTGCGGGGGTTGGGTTATAATAAAGCAGTGTCCCCCTCTAAAAAAAAAAAAAGGCATTTTAAAATGAGCTGAGGGAGGGTTTCTCTCAGAAATCAGCCACCCGGGTATCGCCTCTAAGAACCCTCTTGGTGTCCTCTCCCAGCATCTAAGGAACGTCACATTGGCTGATGCCAGTGCGTCCGAACCAATGAACAGTGTTGATGAAATTATGGAGATTGAAGCAATGGGACATTTTTTCCCTTTGCTAAATCTGGTGCAAATAATTTTTGCTCCGGTTTTGACTCCGTTTTGCAGCTGGGTGACTTTAGTAATTAACCCCCTACGTTCCAAGGTAGCATACATCTTGTGTGGTCCTTAGTGTTGTAAGAATACCAGTTGTAGCTCACATTTTGCCACCATTTCTGCTTCACTCAATGACCTTTGATTAAAGGCCGTAACCTGCTAATGAGAGAGTTCAATGGACTCATCGACCTGGTCTTGGGATGTCTGAAGGTCACACTTGTTGGTGTTTTGATGTGCAGAAGGTTGCTGTGGAGACCCTGCCTTTGTTTTCCAACTTGTTCTCTTCCTTCCTGGTCCCATCTGCTCCCCGTTTATTCTCCTGGTCTATTGTCCTTCTCCTCAGTCAGCCTCCTTAAATCAGTCAGTTTTATGGTGCACCTGAACATTGCCCTCATTGGGCCTTACACTCCAGTGAATGGCTGCTTCTCTTAATAAGAGCCATTAACCATTTTATAATGTCACAAAGTAGAGATTACTGTGTTTACTGAGTCAATTCATGGCCTCCCTGCAGAGGCAACACCTGCCTTGAAGACCGGGAGTCTTTTGGGGACCGGAATTATTAGAGATTCTAATTTTTCTCATAAATTCCCTTGCAATCTGTGATCCAGCAATGGGCGGAAGTTTAGTGCGTGACCCGTAGCAATCTGTGATCCAGCAATGGGCGGAAGTTTAGTGCGTGACCCATAGTAATCTGTGATCCAGCAATGGGCGGAAGTTTAGCGTGTGAGCCGTAGCAATCTGTGATCCAGCAATGGGCGGAAGTTTAGTGCGTGACCCATAGTAATCTGTGATCCAGCTATGGGCGGAAGTTTAGTGCGTGACCCATAGTAATCTGTGATCCAGCAATGTGCGGAAGTTTAGCGCGTGACCCATAGTAATCTGTGATCCAGCAATGTGCTGAAGTTTAGCGCGTGAGCCGTAGTAATCTGTGATCCAGCAATGTGCGGAAGTTTAGCGCGTGACCCATAGTAATCTGTGATCCAGCAATGGGCAGAAGTTTAGTGTGTGAGCCGTAGTAATCTGTGATCCAGCAATGGGCGGAAGTTTAGTGTGTGAGCCGTAGTAATCTGTGATCCAGCAATGTGCAGAAATTTAGTGTGTGACCACATAGTAATCTGTGATCCAGCTATGGGCGGAAGTTTAGTGCGTGACCCATAGTAATCTGTGATCCAGCTATGGGCGGAAGTTTAGTGCGTGACCCATAGTAATCTGTGATCCAGCAATGTGCAGAAGTTTAGTGTGTGACCCATAGTATCGTGATCCAGCTATGGGCGGAAGTTGTGCGTGACCCATAGTAATCTGTGATCAGCAATGTGCGGAAGTTTAGCGCGTGAGCCGTAGTAATCTGTGATCCAGCAATGTGCAGAAGTTTAGTGTGTGACCCATAGTAATCTGTGATCCAGCAATGGGCGGAAGTTTAGTGCGTGACCCATAGTAATCTGTGATCCAGCAATGTGCGGAAGTTTAGCGCGTGAGCTGTAGCAATCGTGTGATCCAGCAATGTGCAGAAGTTTAGTGTGTGACCCATAGTAATCTGTGATCCAGCAATGGGCGGAAGTTAGTGTGTGAGCCGTAGTAATCTGTGATCCAGCTATGGGCGGAAGTTTAGCGCGTGAGCCGTAGCAATCTGTGATCCAGCAATGTGCAGAAGTTTAGCGCGTGAGCTGTAGCAATCTGTGATCCAGCAATGTGCAGAAGTTTAGTGTGTGACCATAGTAATCTGTGATCCAGCAATGGGCGGAAGTTTAGTGTGTGAGCCGTAGTAATCTGTGATCCAGCAATGTGCGGAAGTTTAGCTCGTGAGCTGTAGCAATCTGTGATCCAGCAATGTGCAGAAGTTTAGTGTGTGACCCATAGTAATCTGTGATCCAGCTATGGGCGGAAGTTTAGTGCGTGACCCATAGTAATCTGTGATCCACATGGCGGAAGTTTAGTGCGTGACCCTAGTAGTAATCTGTGATCCAGCAATGTGCAGAAGTTTAGTGGGTGACCCATAGTAATCTGTGATCCAGCAATGTGCACAGTTTAGTGTGTGAACCAGTAGTAATCTGGATACCAGCTATGGGCGGAAGTTAGTGCGTGACCCTAGAATCTGTGATCAGCAATGTGCGGAAGTTAGCGCGTGAGCCGTAGTAATCTGTGATCCAGCAATGTGCAGAAGTTTAGTGTGTGACCCATAGTAATTGTGATCCAGCAATGGGCGGAAGTTAGTGCGGGACCCCTAGTAATCTGTGATCCAGCAATGTGCGGAAGTTTAGCGCGTGAGCTGTAGACATCTGTGATCCAGCAATGTGCAGAAGTTAGTGTGTGACCCATGTAATCTGTGATTCCAGCATGGCGGAAGTTAGTAGTGTGTGACCCATAGTAATCTGTGATCCAGCTATGGGCGGAGAGTTTAGCGCGTGAGCCGTAGCAATCTGTGATCCAGCAATGTGCAGGAAGTTTTAGGGTGACTGTGCAATCTGTGATCCAGCAATGTGCAGAAGTTTAGTGTGGCCCATAGATAATCTGTGATCCAGCAGTGGGCGAAGTTTAGTGTTGTGAGCCGTAGTAATCTGTGATCCAGCAATGTGCGGAAGGTTAGCGCTGAGCCGTAGCAATCGTGTCCAGCAATGTGCAAAGTTTAGTGTGATCCCATAGTAATCTGTGATCCAGCTATGGGCGGAAGTTTAGCGCGTGAGCCGTAGCAATCTGTGATCCAGCAGTGGGCGGAAGATTAACGTGTGAGTCGTAGTAATCTGTGATCCAGCAATGGGCGGAAGTTTAACGTGTGAGTCGTAGTAATCTGTGATCTAGGAATGGGCGGAAGTTTAGCGTGTGAGCCGTAGTATCTGTGATCAGCATTGGCGGAAGTTTACGTGTGAGCCGTAGTAATCTGTGATCCAGCAATGCGGGAAGTTTAGCGGTGAGCCGTATCAATCTGTGATCCGCAGTGGCGGAAGATTAACGTGTGAGTCGTAGTAATCTGTGATCCAGCAATGGGCGGAAGTTACGTGTGAGTCGTAGTAATCTGTGATCCAGCAATTGGCGGAAGTTTAACGTGTGAGTCGTAGTAATCTGTGATCTAGGAATGGGCGGAAGTTTAGCGCGTGAGTCGTAGTAATCTGTGATCCAGCAATGGGCGGAAGTTTAACGTGTGAGCCGTAGTAATCTGTGATCCAGCAATGGGCGGAAGTTTAACGTGTGGGTCGTAGTAATCTGTGATCTAGGAATGGGCGGAAGTTTAGCGTGTCTGGCTCCTTAAAGTGTCAGGCCAAGCAATAGATAATATGTCCACTGCCCAAAATATGTGCAATCCTGGTTCCTACAAACTTCTTTCCAACTCATCTCCTAGTTCTCACAGTTCTCTAACTTTACTGCCCAAGGGATTTGAAAGGAGCGAAGGAGTCAAGAATAACACTCAACACTGGTCCCTTGTGTGTAAAAACAGGTCAAATATTTCATACTTCCTTAGTTATCCCAATATAATGTAACTACCACGTCTATATACAAATACAAAACAGCCAAAAAAACATTTGGATGACATGGGATATAGTTGTAACCGTTGTTAAACCAGTTCATATGTAATCTATGGGCATACTTATGTTTAATTAATTGGTGTTTCCTAAAATGTTGTGTGACTGGAATTTAGAGTTTAAAAACATTAGTTAAGAAGTACGGGTGATGGTCCTACAGAGGTAAAACATGTGGTTAGCTACTGACTCAAAGCTGAGTTTGCTACGTCTCACGCGCTAAACTTTCGCCACACCAGCTGAGCTAGACACGTGTATTTTTTTTTTTTTTTGTAAAATATTGTACATACAGTATATTTTTAACATGCATAATGTAGTAGATTCTTATACAGGTATCTCTTTATGTTCTATACAATATTTGATTTGCATTATTTCCTTTTTATTTTTAATATAGTAACACTTGAACCTTCAACTCAACTTGTAAACATTTACTTGTATTATGTCAATCCGTTATATCATTTTACCTTCAACTTATTCCCTCTTGATAGTATACCCCAGCCTTTGCTTCATCTGTTTTGACCCTCTGACAAACTAACCAAGTCATTTATATAAGTGCTCTTCCCTCCTCCAGTATGTTTGTACTCTTTTCGCCACTCCTGTTTGACCCATACACCTCTGTATGATATCCTGAGGTATTTATTTCACTAGTCTTATGGTATCGTCCATAGTCCTATTGTTTACTTTTCTACCCCCCCCCCCCTCTGTTTTTTTTATTGATGGTGTAGTGTTCAGAATCTTATTGGGGGATTCCTGGTTAGTGTGCGTGTTGCATACCATGTTGTGTGTGTGCGTGTTGCATACCATGTTGTGTGTTTAAAGTTTTCTTTGATTTTTGTCTTTGTCTCGTCTGACTGTGCGGCAATGAAGCTTTCCCAGATTTGGAAGAATCGTTCCGCTTTTTTTTCTTTGTCCGTCGTGGCTTCTACCCAGTCTAATGTGAATATACTAAACATTTTTTCTCTCCACAGCTGCAGAGATGGGGGAGTGTTATGTATCCACTGTTGCAAGATTGCTTTCCTTGCGGCCATAGCTATAATTTGTTTCAGTTTGCTGTTATCAGTTTGGTCCCCTGCTGCCCCTTCAACGTTTAGGTTTATAATATTAAAAATTGCATATTCGAGATGTATATGGATTATTGTATTCAGGGAATCTTTGCAGTACTCGCCTATTCGTGACCAGAACTCTTGGACCACTGGGCAGTTCCATAGCCAGTGCATAAGATCTGCCTGAGGCGCTGCACACTTTGTACATTTACTGTCCAGAGATAATTTTGCTTTGTATCTGAATTTGGGCGTAGTATATGTTCTATGTAAAATGTTGTAGTGCATTTCTTGGTATATTGTGGATGGGATGATTTTCAACGATTTCTCAAACTGTCTCATGATAGTCTCCATATTTAGGTTTGGGCAATCTGTTAACCAAGCTCCCATTCCCGATGTGTTGCCCTCAAAACGTAATGTTTTCTTCTGACATTGATAAAAATTTGATATTGAGATTTTCCCATATTTTGCCCTTTGGAAGAGAGCATCAAGTTGATTGTCTCTATCTGCTGTTGGTAAGTCGTTTAGTGATGTCAATGCATAATGCCTGGCCTGTAGGTATGCAAAGAATTGTGTGTTATGCAGTGCGTATTTATCGTTCAGTTCCTGGAATGAGTAAATTGTGTGATTTAGTTTATGCAGGAGCTGCCCTATTCCAAGGATTCCCTTCTTTTCCCAGGCCTCAAAAGGGTAATTCGCTTTCCCTTCCTGAAACCGCAGGTTTTTAGTGAACGGTAGAAATAGCGATTTGTTCCTTTTGTAAAGAGAGTGTTTTCCTGGCTCTATACCATGCTCTATATGTGCTGAATAGTAATGGGTTCTCTTTTATGGCTCTTGGGACCTCGTGAGAAGGCCTATGTAACAAATATGCCAAGTTTATATCTGGGCACATTTGTTGGTCAATTTCATATATTGTGAAGTAGTTTGTGTGGTTTATCCAGTCTCCCGCATATCTCAAGAGAGCGGCCAACTTGTACATTTTAAGGGAGGGGAGGTTTACACCTCCATTTCTTTTATGTTGCTGTAGTTTTGCCATACTAATTCTAGGCTTTTTGTTTTTCTATATAAAAATTTGAAATGCTTTGTTTAGAGCTTTTTCGTCTTTGTCTCTTATTATAATTGGCAACATCTGCAGTATATATAGGATTTTTGGGAAGATTGTCATCTTCACCAGATGGCATCTCCCCAGAAATGTTACGCTTAAGTTTTGCCATTTTCAGAGCGTTTGTGTGATGTTTTCTATCAGGGGTCTAATATTAATATTATATAATTGATGGATATCGCTCGGGATGAGTACCCCCAGAAATTTGATGTGGTTTTTTGCCCATTTAAATGGGAAGGGGCCCTTCCACTCTATCTTTTGATTGCAGTCTAGAGCTAGTGCCTCTGATTTTTCATAGTTGATGGTTAGGCCCGAGACTTTGCCATACATTTGTATTGCTTCTATAATAGCGGGTATTGCCTTTTGAGGGTTTGAAATGAAAAGGAGCATATCGTCCGCAAATGCTGCGATTTTTAGTTCTTTGCCACCTATTTGAATGCCCTTGAATTCCTCCATCTGTTTTAGGTGTCGAATTAAGGGGTCTAGTGCTATATCAAATAGCATTGGGGATAGGGGACAGCCCTGTCTTGTTCCCCGTTGTAACGTGAAAAGTTCTGAGTTTAGTGCATTAGCTGTGATATAGGCTTTGAGGGAATTGTATATAGTTTGGATTAATGTTGTAAAATTCTCCCCAAAGTTTTGTGCCTGGAGAGTCCTGGTAATGTGTGCCCATGTAATTTTGTCGAATACCTTTTCAGCGTCGAGATTTACTATTATGTTGTTGCCTTTGGACTGTCCTGCTGTCACCACCGTGGCCACAGCTGATCTTATACTCGTAACTGACTGTTTCCCGGGGACAAAACCTGTTTGCTCTGGAGATATAATATTGGGGAGTATATTTTTTAGACGGTTTGTGTAAATTTTTGTTAGAATTTTTAAATCTTGGTTTAACAGGGAAATGGGTCTGTATGACGATGGTTGTTCCAGATTCCTGCCTGGTTTTGGGATGACAATTATTTTCGCTAGATTAAAATTTTGCGGCATTTGTTTTTCCTCCCTTATATGGTTGTATAGGTTGGTTAGTGATATTGCTATTTCTGGGTTTAATAATTTGTAGTATTCTGCGCTAAGGCCATCTGGTCCTGGTGATTTGTTATTTTTAAGTGTGTTTATAGTTTACTGTACTTCTAGGGTTGTTATAGGTTGATCTAGTGCCTCTCTGTTTGCTTGGGAGATCTGAGGAAGGTTTGCTTCTTGTATAACTTTTTCTCCTAATTCTTTGTCATCTGGGATTGTTGTGTAGAGTTTTTTGTAGTAATTTAGGAATGTTGCACAAATTTCTTTGGTGTTTGTTGTTCTGCCACCCTCCTTGGTGCTAATGGACACTATTTGATTAGTACTTTTGGTTCCTTTTGTTATATTGGCCAACAATTTCCCCGGTTTATTGCCCCATCTAAAGTAGCTATTTTTTTGATACATAAGTTGGGTTTGTGCTCTTTCAGTCAGCAGTGCCTCATACAACTCTTTGGTTTCTAAATACTGCTTCTTATTTTGTTCTGTATTATCTGTCTTGTATATTTGGAATGCCTGTGTTAGCTGTGTGTTTAGGTTGTTCAGTTTGGTGTTTAGGGTTCTGTTTTTCCTAATACTGTAAGCAATTATATGGCCTCTAAGTACTGCTTTAGATGTTTCCCAGTACAGAATGTGTTCTACAGTATGCTGCTGGTTGTCCATCTCATAATTGGACCACTGGTGTTGTAGATACGCTTTGAACTCTTTTGAGTCGGCTAGATATGTGGGCATGCGCCAGCTTCGCGAGATATTTTTGGGTTTACTGAGTCTTAAGTTGATCCATATTGGTGCATGGTCTGAAATTGTTATATTTTCTATTTTAGCCGAGTTTATTCTCTGCATTAAATTGGTTGAGATTAGGAACCGGTCTATTCTTGAGAACATATTGTGTGCGTGTGAAAAAAAAGTGAAATCTTTCTCTAGCGGGTTTAAAATTCTCCAGGGGTCTACCAGTGTTAGGTTCTCCCTGAAGGATTTTAAAGTTCCCCGTTGTGCGTGTGAGTGGTGCGGTACCCTTTTGTTTCCTGATCTGTCAAGTGTCCAGTCCTCCACTACATTGAAGTCGCCTCCTACAACAACGGTCTCTGCGTCCCACTCCAAAATTCTTTGGTAGAGATCTGTGAAAAACAAATGGTTAGGCAAGTTCGGAGCATATACATTAACCAACAACAGTCTCGAGTCTTCTATGGTGATGTCGACCATGAGATATCTGCCTCCCGGATCTTTCAGAGTTTTATGGATGGTGTAGTTCACATTTTTGTTTATTAGTATTGCAGTTCCTCTTTGCTTTCCCGTATATGGTGCCGCGATTATTTCTTGGATCCATGGTGCTTTTAGTCTTTGGTATCTTCCTTCAGGAGGTGTGTCTCTTGGAGGAGCGTCACTTGTGCTTTGGATCTTTTGATGTGGGAGAGTATCTTCCTCCTTTTTGCTGGTGAATTCAGGCCCCCGACATTCCAGGAGACCATCTTGAGGTTGTTTATCCGGATTTGGGAATCCTCGGTTTCTACTTTAGCGTCATCTTGAGGCTGCATCTATCCAATTCCTTCTGTGCGGTTATAATCTTTGTTTTGTTTGCTTTCCATTGGAGGTGAGCCGTCCCAGCGAGCGACCCCCTCCGGGTTTTTGGTATTTTGGAGTTGAAAGAAGTTTTGATTTTGGTTGAGTTTTTGGTGGCCTTTTCCTGTCATGTCTTGTTTGGTCCAGCTTGACAAGCAGCAACAGGCTGTGTCTGTGGGCTTTGTGTGGCAATTCTTGTGGGTTCTCACCAACCAGGCTGACTTAGTTGGCTTTTGCTGGCCTAGGTTTGCCAAGATTGCCTTTTGTTTAGTTCATGAACCGTTTGGTCGTGGATTTGGTCCCTCTTTAAAGTGCGCGTGCGCTAATTCTGGTGACTCAAATAGAAAGGTCTTGGAGCCTTCCGTGACTCTCAGTTTGGCCGGGTAGAGTAATGCAAATTGTTTCCCTTTCTGGTATAGCTCTTTGCATAATGGGGAGAACTCTCTCCTTTTTTGTGATACTTGGGCCGAGAAGTCTTGAAAGATTAGTAGTTTGTTGCCTTTGTAGTGCAGATCGGACTTTTTCCTGTAGGCTGCTAGCACGTTTGCTCTCTCTGCGTAGTTTAGGAACCTCACGATGACCGGTCTCGGTCTGGCTTTGTCTTGGTCTCTTTCTGGTCCTAGTCTGTGAGCTCTCTCGATCTTCAGATCTTCTGCTGGGCCTGGCATTTCCAGCGCCTGCGGCAGCCATTTTGGTAGCATCTGGGTCAGGCCTGTTCCCCTCACAGTTTCTGGAATCCCTATTATGCGCAGGTTGTTTCTACGGCTTCTATTTTTTGGTCATCCAGTTTTTCCTGTATAGATACTATGGTTTTAGATTGTGCCTCTAGCTTGCTTTGCAGCTGCTGTACTTCTGTCTCACAAACCATGGTTCTGCTCTCCAATTCTTCTAGTCTTTGCCCGTGCGAGCCCAGCTGTGCCAGCGTCTCCTGTATTACATTTTTAAGCTCGGATTTTTTATCCTCGAAGAGAGGGGAGATCAGCTTTAGCACCTCTCTGGCTATGGCCTCCGCCGAAGTCATTTCCGGTTCTTGGGGTATGGGTGGTGTATTAACTCTTTCAGATCTATTTGGCGATTGTGGCTCTGGGGCCCCTGTTTTTTTTTTGTTTCTTTGTCTTTTTGCTTATTGATCCTGGTACTTGTTTTATCTATATATTTGTCCATTTTGAGATGTGTGTGTTGCCTTTACCTTTTCCTGCACACAATTGGATGCTGCACTCAGCTGGGTGCCTTTGCTAGGGGGGGGTAGAGCCCACTATAGCCTAATCTAAGATGGTGGCAGACCAGGGGGGAGAGGAGAGGGGGGGGAAGGGGAGAGGGAGGGAGAAGACGGGGGGGGAGGACAGGGGGGGAGAGGGGGAGGGAGAGGAGAGGGGGAGGGAGGGCGTAGAGTGTCTGGAGCTTGTATCAGCCTCCCTCACTGATTTCTTGAGGTACACAGGATAGTAGCAGCCAAATGTATTTTGTATCTTTCCTTATGTTTTCCCCTCCTCCTGTCTCCCCCCTGACCCTGTTCCAAGTTTGCCTGCTCGTGGACTGCCCAGCTGGTCTGTTTTCAGTGTTGTTTGGTGTGTGGGTGAGGTGGTATTCCCAGGGGCTCCCTCCTTACTTCTTCTTCTGTCCAGCAGCAGACCCCCTAGACACGTGTATTGATGGTTATTTGCAAGTCAGTGATCTCCCCGTCGGGACGCCACTTAATGGCGATCGAGAACGCGGACGTACACTTGAACCCGCTACACCAAATAAACACTATGAAGAGCTTCAGGGGTACCCGGATAGTAGAAACAGGACTTAGCCTTTCAGGATTCAATATTACAGGATAGTCCTGCGCGTTTCGTAGCCCAATGCTACTTCCTCAGGGAATAATCCTGCACTGAATTGTACCAAAGGCTAAGTACCCGATGGTCTCTATTGATTGGCTCTCATGTAGCCAATTACAACCCAACATGGTTAAGTAACAGCTGAATCCATAATTACCCTAACACAGTAAATTAAAATACAAAACAGCAATATTTAATGCACAATTAAATATAAATGGCGCAAGCGAGCCTAGTGGAACTCTGCAACAAAACACAATATACGTTAAAACAAGTATAGCAGTAAATGCATACGTTATTTTTTACAAGGATTGCTGTGCCTGGCCCTGTCATCTGGAGCTACTTGGTTAACCTATATACCGTAAGTTATCCATAGTAACCTGGGAGTTTCTGGTCCATGCAGCCAGGGCCGCCGACAGGGGGGGAGAACCGGGACAAGTGTCCCAGGCCCGGCGGCTGCGGGGGGCTTGGCCGGCTTGCACTGGAATTTGAGCCTGGCCAGAGATCTGAGTGCCACCAGGTCCTGGCTCTCCTTAACTGTTGCGGACCTCTCTCCCACGCCAGGCCTCCCTCTCTCTCCCCCACGCCAGGCCTCCTGTCATCCACGCCAGGCCTCCCTCTCTCTCCCACGCCGGTGCACGTTCGAAGCTTGGCCCGACTATACTGTATATTATATGTAGCCCATGTATCCCCCCCCCCTCAATCTCATCTAGGGGCCTTTCTGAGAAATACACTGCTACTAACTGCTGTGTGGTGCTGGCATACCTGCTGGGCTCCAGGAGAGCTGAGTTGATCTGCGGTCTTATGGAGATCAGGACAGGCTTATGGGGATCTCTGATGTTTGCTCTTGGTGCTTGCGACTCCAGTTGTGGTGGGCTCCAGGTGTCCCGGAGATCAGCCGCCACCATAACACACTCACCCCTCCTGCCCAGGGACTGACACTCAGGCAGAGGTATCTTGAACAAGGGTATTTATCAGTTGATGCAGTCACTGCAGATCTTGTACAGCGGAGTACAGGCTCTTCCATGTTCCAGAGTGAAAGAACAGTGCTGACCCTGATAGTAGAGGGTCTCCTTGGGTGATTGTGATGGTCTTCAGGCCTAGGGGCACGCTCATCTTGCCATAAGAGAGACTCACAGAGAGCACGACCTCTCTCTTCATCAGCCAGAGCAGGAACAACTAAATTTGGGTGCTACTTCCTAGAGGAAGTGGAAGAGGCGGGCTTATGGTCTATACCTCTATTGGCTATACACAGACCATGAGTCACCACCTCCTTCTGCCACTCACAGAGCGGACAAGGGGTGTCTAATGCCCACAGGATTAACCTGTTACTCCCTGCAGCTAGCAGGGGTTACATAACAGGCAGGAAAGTAGTGCAGAAGGGGGTACCCTGTTACATATGTAGCCATGTGTAAAATTGGTGTAAATATCTCTTTCTCATGCTGGCAGTAAACCTGGTAAGTATGCAGGATTGCCAGCAACAATCATGGAGGTTTGCCCTCAAACCCTGGTGAGGTGTCATATGTCCCAAAGGAAGTGACAACATGCTTTGTGTCCACCCTTAGTGACACAGAGGGTGTCTGTTTTCTGGAGGTGATATAAGACACAGTACTGCCTAAAGTTCAGTCCTGTTGGTGTTCTGACTCTGTTTGGGAGAGTCATGTGGAGGTCTGCAACAGTGTTGCAGAGGCTGATGCAATAGCTGGAGGCTGTGCAGCTCAAAGCAGAGAGACAAGCTGGTGAATCTCCCTAAGGGGAGAGGTGGAGAGCAACTCTATTAGAGGAGAAGGAACCTTCCTAATGGAGTGCAGCAAAGGAATGAGCGGCTAAGCTGCTAGCTGTGAGGGGCAGCTGGCCCATACCACCAAGCAACAATAAAGATGCCCTGTTCAAAGACAACCCCACTGTGTGAGTGTGAAGTTACTCTCCAGCGGAAGGCACCACCAAGAAGGAGTTCCTCATCAGAACCATCTCCTTGCGGACGCAGAGATCCTGATGAGGTGGAGGCGCTGCACTGGATATAGGTAGGACTCACGCACACTACCTCAGCTGCCAGTCTGGGTTGACATTCCCCACACAACATCATGCGGGAGACTCAGGAGTCCTGTTGCCAACAGGTACACCACCAGACACGACCACAGGGAACTGGTTAGACCACAGGGGCCAATGTGAGATTGGGTGGGTCAGCCAGGTCAGAAAATTCGTTACATTTTGGAGGCGCTGTTGAGATACCTGTCAACAGGACAGGCTTTTGCTAGGCACACTGGGAAACAGGAGAGTGTATGCTGCCACTTTGTGCTGTGTTGGGACGGAACCCAGGGGTAGTCAGGGGAGCTGATGGAGTTGTCAGACCGCAGGGACGACCTGGGAACCTGAGAGGAGTTGGTAGTCTGGAGCCGGGCTATAGCTGTTCTAGTCACCTTGAGGTAGTGCTAGTTGGTAGGACGCCTAAAGGGATAGCCTGTTAACATGGTCAGGAATCCTGGAGAGGGTCTGCGCTAGGCTGACCAAGAGAGGTAGACGCCCAAGTACTGCATGGAAGAGCCAGAGTACTCTAGCCCATTCCAGACCACTTACCAAAGGGAGCACAGACTGGGAGGAAGGAGATACAGCAGACACAGAAAGAGTGAGCCTAGCCTGAGGTAGTGCAACACGAGTCAGACCTACATTAGGTACACAAGGGGGTGCATCAAGGCAATCTTTATTGTATCGGTGTGGCAGCTGCCCCGCAGAGAGGAGCTCCATGTACAATCAGAACAAGTATAGTAACCTATGGCGACCGCAAGAATGGAGGATCCGCGCAGCGCGGAAGGTCCGAGATGGCGGACAGAGGCAGATGGAGGGAGCGCACGTGGTGTGCGTTCCGCTGAAGAGCAAGCTACTGAAGTGATTTTGGCTAGCCTGCTGTGGAGTGGCGCGAAAGCGGTGGCCGCACCGTTTTGGTCCTGCCTAGGGCCACGGAGTATTACTCCGGATGATAGTAAGGAGGACATTGTAGTAATGTGTAGGGAAAATAATGGAGTTGCTTGCCAGTCGACGTACAATCTATCAGAAGCTACCTCAGTTGCTAAAGAGATCGGCAGAGCAAACCAAAATGGCGGCTCCCACTTCCCTGGGAGACCGCGTGGACCAGTTGCAGAAAATTCTGCAAATGCGGGACTTGCAGAGAGTTGGCCAGGAGTGGCGCCAACAGGAAACCCTACCCTGATGGGGAGTATGGCGCGAAAGCTGCAGCCGCGCCCTCATGGACTATGATTAACTCAGCCCCAGTGCTGGGTCACCCGATAAATTTATGGGACCTCCCCCTAATCTCCACCAGGGGGAGTGGGTTCCAATTATGCCCAGTGGGAATGGATCCTGCTGAGCGAGGAGCTGGTGAACCGGCCGTACCCTTACAGAAAGTAGTTCCTGTAACCAGTGCTGCCTGTGGAGAAGGAGACAAGGAGTGTGCAAGTAAAGTGGCTGCAAGAAATTGGCTGGGATTGGCGCCAATGAAGGAACCCCGCCCTGTCGGGGGTAGTGGCGCGAAAGCTGTGGCCGCGCCCTCCAGGACTGTGACAGGCTCAGAGCCAATTATGGGCCATAACGTGAATCTGTAGGATCATCCCCAAATATTCACCAGGGGGAGGGGTCTCTACCTCTGCCAAGCGAGACCTGAGTTGTCTGAGGGAGGAGCTGGATGTGAGCTTCCTGTCCCACAGTTGCGAGGAGCTGGTGAACAGGAGAGACCACTGTGCAAAGTGTCTCCCGTAACCAGCACTACAAAGAGCGAGATGGACATTGGGGTATACCCCTATTCACTGCCAGGAGGCTTCCTGGTAGTCAAAGCTGGGCACGTCGCGGAGGCGGGAGCGGACACAGCCATGCTGACGGCTGAAGCCCCGTGTGCGGTCCGGAAAGAACCTGTTGATCCCGGAGAATGGGGATCGCTCCTAATGATCAGAACGGAGCCTGAAGAGAAAGGGGCCTACAAACGCGGTGAGAACCGGAACCTCACCGTCGGTCCCCTGCGGGAGTGCCACTCCCCGAGTCGGAGTTTGGCTCCTCGGACGAGGAACAAGCGACCCCGACGACGGTGGTGATTCGCCTACCGGCGGACTACTACAGCGGTGCTGTGAACGAAGAAGGCCTTACCTGTGTCGCAACGGAGCCTCGAGGTGCCGAGATCGCCTGTGTGGAGGCAGCCGGAGCGGCGGAGTCCCACGGGCGTGGTGACTGGCGGAGCAGGAGGAGGAAGAACCACCCTGAGCCGACAGAGCGGTTAGCGACACCCTTGCCCTTCCCAGGCGCCGGGGGTGGCAACGGCGGAGAGAGGCCTGGACCAGGCCCGAGCGGAGAGCAGAACCTTCACTTCCGGCGGCGGACGTCATTCTGGAGGAAGAGGTTCTGGTGGGGAGCCCAACCCAATATGGCGGCGGTGAGTCCCGCGAGATTAGTGACATCACTTCCGGTGGGCACAGCGGAGCCAGATGGAAGATGGCCGCGTCCTCGCGGCCAAGCAGCTGTACCAGGTCGCCTGGGTCCGGGAAGAGCTGGCAGGCCCTGCGGAAGCCTGGGAGTAAGGAGGCGAGTGAACCGGAGTGCCAGTCCGATGGTACCGGGCAAGGTAGCGAGAAGTTGCGGGTCGTAGCCCCGCGTATGACGGCAGTGTTTCCCTATGCCCAACCCCCGGCCATAGTTAAAGCCCCTGCCCCTGTCACTTTTTCCTATGGGTCCCAGTCGAGCCAAGGGTTGTCTGGGGAGTCCCGAGCCACTTCGGAAGAACAGACTGGGGAAAATCTGGACTGGGGTGATAGTTTTACCTCCGATGAGGGATCGGGGAGGGAAATGTCTATGCAAGGAATGTCATCCAGCACTAATGATAACAATAGTACTGTTAGTGTAAGGTGTAAGCCTAAGAGCCTTGGGTCCAATTCTAGGTCCACAGGGACATCAGGAGTTTCATCTGGGGATTTGGGTAATGTTGCTCATATTGTGCCTGTTGCTCGGGTACAACCCTATGTGCCTCCAGTGTCAGCAAGAGTGGCCAGGAATCGACAAAAGTTGTTACTTTATTTTCACCATCCATGGGAGGGAGAAATTGAGTTTGAGATGGATTCCACTGATGAGGAGAAGGAGTCTAGTTCTGGTGAAGAGACCAGTGATGGGGAGGAAAATTGGGATTCTGATAGTTCCATAGAAAATTGGGATCGTGAAACATCAGATGAGAATTGGTATAATGAGACAGCAGAAAAGATAGCTTACATCTCCAGGAGATGCCTGAAGGAAGTGTATGGGCATGATCCTCTCAGTCCACTAGCATCCAGGCTAGAGTTATGGGCTGATTGTGGGTGTCCAGTATGTCACCCAGAGTGTTATAACATTGCTGCTCTAAACCCAGTGGACCATGCTGTGCGCAGGCCACCTTAAGAGGGTATGGTAGTACCAGTAATGGATACTCTCTGCTTGCAGCCATGCTTGTAAGCAGATATGCTTTTAAGTAGAAATGTTTCAAGTAGAATATGAAGTTTAAAAAGGAAGGAAGACTATTGAATCACTCACTCATCTCATCTCTTCTCTTTCCTCAGGTAAAAACATATTCCAATTGTCTGTCTATCCTGATATCCTCCCCT
>WSYH01002504.1:0-85580 GCA_036426205.1 Ascaphus truei
CACTCACACTCCTAGCACCAGCACTCACACTCCTAGCACCAGCACTCCCAGCACCAGCACTCCCACTCACAGCACCAGCACTCCCACTCCCAGCAACAGCACTCCCACTCACAGCAACAGCACTCCCACTCCCAGCAACACCACTCGGTGCACCAGCAACATCACTCCCCTGAACAGTACGTTCACTCCGACGCGTACTCCCACGAGTAGCACTCCCACTCCCACCAGCATCACTCTTCCCACGCTTTGCGGGCATACTTCCAGCACTCACAAAAAACAGACAAGAAATGTACAGGCAATCACACGACCCACTTCCACATATAAAACAAGACAAAGATGTAAACAAAACAACAAAGGACAAAGCTCACCCAATACACAACAAGTCTCTCAGTCAATATGCAAATCTTCAATCGTCCAGCTCTGTGCGTCTCTCTCTCTCTCTCACTCCCAACAACACAGAGAATGATTAGCAGTACACGTTGCCTTTAAATATGGCGCGCAATCAAAAACATGCTTGTTTCGCCTGATTCAGCAAGATTTGTGATTGTGCAACCTAACAGCACCCCGCCACGCACGCCGATACACCTGTGTGTGATCGGCTCATCATCGTGAGAGTGGGCGGATTTGTTTTCGGCTTGATTTTGAATGTATTCGGCACTTACTGCATACGGAGAGGGAAAAACGCCAATAACATGACTAATCGATAAGCTTGCCGATTTCACATAATCGTCGCTTACTGCATGAGGCCCTAAGTTCTCATGTGATAAAATGGACTATGAGAAAAAAACAAGTCTACCCATGGGAAAGAATTGTGCAGCCAAGAAGGGGGAGTAGGGACCAACAGTCTGGCTTTTCTACACCTGGCAGGTCTAGAAGCAATTCCTGGTCACAAAAATCGATTCTGAAGAAAACTTCTTCACCAAATGAAGTTCAAAATGTTGAGTCTGATTTATCCTATTCAGATAATGCCAGTCATTCTGTTTCATTTTTTCACAACAAGGAGGTAATTTCCCCTATCAGGATAGACCTAAGGAACAACGCCAGCAGGGAGCAAGGTCTCGTTACGAACAACCAATGAGTACGGCTGAGGGTTATGATGATGGTCCCTCAACGAGCTATTCGTCAAAAAACGAAAAGCGACGAGAAGGGGGAAGAGGAAATCAAGGAAAAGGGGTACCACAGAAACGGAATAAAACCCTTTTGAACGGTGTTATTAATTTATCAAATGTTGAACTTTCCACAGATGAACTTTCTCTTCTAAACAAAGGGTTAAAGTTCACCCCAGAGTGTAAATTTAACGTTTTTGATACCGTAATAGATTTACATAAGTTTATTCGGAAATGCACCTTAAAAAAGTTCTATGATACTAGAAATTCAAATACAACTGTTTCTAATCCTTTGAATGTTGAAGACCCCATTAACCCTTGTTTATCTTTTAAGGAATATTGTACCATCAAAGCCTTGGAAGAGTTGGGGGGTGATTTCGTGGAGGAGTATGACCCAGACAACTTCTTGGGTAGAAGATAGTCGGGTCTTAAGAAAAGGTCCCTGTTTTTTCCCACATTTATGAAGGGGAAATACCTTTCTACATTTGAAAGTTTAGTGGAGAGGGACCTTATCCTTCTTGAAAAGGGCTTTACTTTTGATACCCCACGTTATGCACATCATAAAGATAATCTCACTAGGGGTGAAAGCATTGCACTTAATGAGTTAAAGAAAAATAAAAAATTGATAATTAAGAATGCTGACAAGGGGGGGGCGGTCGTGGTGCAGCATAGGGATGACTATCGCAGGGAAGCCTTGAGACAGCTCTGTGATACTTGTTCCTATGCTGTACTACCAGCGGACCCCACTAAGAGAGTCCAGGGGGAACTGAAACTACTTCTTGATGAGGGAACTATGTTATGTGTCCTTGATGAAAATGATAGAGAGTTCTTATTCAATGTTACTCCGACTGTTGCAGTGTTTCACCATCTCCCAAAAATTCACAAAACGTTTGTCTCCCCTCCTGGGAGACCCATTATATCTAGTATTGGATCTTTGGGGGATTTGTCTCACGCTATGTCGATCGGTTTTTACAACCCATTGTGAAATCTCTGCCCTCTTTCATATTTGATAGTGACACATATTGACAAAATTGCATGGAAACCCAACATGGTCTGGGTCACATTGGACGTGACGTCCTTGTACACAATGATTACACATGAATATGGGTTAGCAGCTGTTGGCCATTTTCTTTCACGCACGGATATTTCACCAGCACAGACTACATTTTTATTAGATTCCATTCACTTTTTGTTAACGCACAATTATTTTCTGTTTGATGGGGTTCACTATCTCCAAACACGTGGTACAGCCATGGGAATGAGCTTTGCTCCTTCCTACGCAACCTCTTTATGGGGTGGTGGGAGTCTGTCCACGTGTTTGGAGATGGAAACAAGTTTAGGGAGCACATTTTCTTTTACAAACGTTTTATTGACGATCTCATTTTCATTTGGGAGGGTGATGTCACTTCACTTATATCTTTTATTAACACTCTGAATACTAATGTTTATAACCTTAACTTCACGTACACGTTTAATCACCATCACATTCACTATTTAGATTTATATCTATATATCATTTATCCATTCAATCTGATATCTATCGCAAACCTAATTCACGGAATACTTTCTTACATGCCAACAGCTGTCACCCAAGGGCCCTTCTTAAAGGAATTCCTAAAGGCCAGTTTATTCGCTTACAGCGCAATTGTTCAAATGAAGAAGATTATAATGTACGTGCAAAGGAATTGTTTAATCGTTTTGTACAACGGGGCTATAAACCAGATGATTTGAGTAAGGCCATTCAGTAGGTCTCAGCTATCGATAGATCAGATCTATTCCACCGCTCAAGGAGGGGTTTAAGGTTTAATGACACACCCCTCTTTATTACCTCATTTAGTTCCCAAGCTGAGCAAGTCAAATATATTCTAAAGAAACATTGGTCGGTACTGTCCTTGGACCCAATATTGAAACAATACATAACTTCAGGTCCAAATATTGTCTACAGGAAAGCCAAAACGGTTGCGAACTATTTAACCCCGAGTCTTTTCTCCTCACAAGATATACATTGTAATACAGTTCCTAATGGTTCTTTACCGTGTGGTAACTGTAAAATTTGTGGTTATATGAATAAATCGAATAGGTGTGTATCCAATCAAACTGGAAAATCTCATGCTACTAGATCATTTATTAACTGCAAATCCACACATATTGTCTACCTCATCACTTGTGGGTGTAGTATGCCAATATGTTGGAAGAACCATTAGGAACCTCAAAGTGTGCATTATTACCGAACCCTTCCTATTCCTCCCTCTCTTGCTTTTCCCTCCTTTGAGGCTCACACTGTCCAGATTTTCTCTCCTCTCCCTGTTCATGTGGCGGTCATCTATCACCCACCTACCTCTACTCATCCCCCTTCTGCCTTTCTCTCTCACTTTGAATCCTGGCTCTCTTTCTTCCTCTCCTCAGACTCCCCTGTTCTTCTCCTTGGGGACTTCAATTGCCACATTGATGACCCCTCTCTCTCTTGGGCTTCCCGCTTTCTTTCTCTAACCTCTTCTTTTGGCCTTCAACAGTGGACTGCAGCCAGCACCCACAAGGATGGCCACTACTTAGACCTGGTTTTCACTAAGAACTTCTCTCCCTCCGATTTCTCCATTTCCCCTTTTCCTCTCTCTGACCATCATCTCATCTCATTCTCTCTATCTCGCTTCTCCCCTTCTCCACCTCCATCTACACCCTGGTTCTGCAGAAACCTGCGCTCTATTCACTTACCTGACTTTGAGTCCACTTTACGCTCCTCCCTCTCCTCTCTCAGCTCCGCTACAGACCCCAACAACCTGGTCAGGAACTACAACCATGTCTTGTCCTCCTCTCTTGTTTTACATACCCCACTTTCTCTCTGCCGCACTCGCCCTTCTAACCCTAGACCCTGGCTAAATTCCCACACACGCATGCTGCGTTCCTCCACTCGTTCCTCTGAACGCCTCTGGAGGAAGTCTCACACTCTCGCAGACTTCCTTCACTACAAATTTATGCTATCCTGTTTCAACTCTGCCCTCTCGCAAGCAAAACAAGCCTACTTTTCTGCACTAATCAACATGCACAAGTCTAACCCACGCCGTCTTTGATACTCTACTCAAACCACCCTCAGCTGCCTCTCCTTCCTCCATTTCCGCTCAGGACTTTGCTGACTATTTTAAGGAATAGGTGGAATCCATACGTCAGAACATCCCCTCTGTTTCTTCTTCCCATCCTACACCTCTTCCTAACTCTCCTCCTGCCTTCCTTGACTTTTTTCCACTGTCTCAGAGGAGGATGTGTCGCTGTTGATCGCCACTTCTCCCTCTACCACTTGCCCTCTTGACCCCATTCCCTCCCATCTCCTAAAACCTCTTGCTCCTACTATAATCCCTACACTCACACACATTTTTAACTCCTCCCTCTGCTCTTGAACCTTTCCATCCTCCTTCAAACATGCAACAGTCATACCATTACTCAAAAACAGCAAGCTTGACCCTATCTGTCTTTCTAACTATCGACCTGTCTCCCTCCTGCCTTTTGCCTCTAAACTCCTTGAACGTCTTGTATTCTCTCGCTTGCTCCATTTTCTCAACACCTATTCTCTCCTAGACCCTCTACAATCTGGCTTCCGCACTGCTCACTCCACGGAAACAGCCCTCACTAAAATAATTGACGACTTCCATGCTGCCAAAGACAGAGGTCATTACATTCTGCTCATATTATTCGACCTCTCTGCAGCATTTGACACCGTGGACCACCCTCTTCTCCTTCACATTCTCCATACACTTGGTATTCGGAACAAAGCTCTATCCTGGATCTCATCCTACCTCTCCCATCGTACTTTCAGTGTCTCTTCTGCTAACACCTCCTCCTCCTCTATTGATCTCTCTGTGGGGGTACCCCAGGGCTCTGTCCTGGGACCTCTTCTCTTTTCAATGTACACACTCTCTCTAGGTGACCTAATAACATCTTTTGGGTTTAAATATCACCTCTATGCTGACGACACACAAATATATTTTTCAACACCTGACCTTACACCTGCTATACAGACCAAAGTTTCTGAATGTCTCTCTGCTATATCTTCCTGGATGGCCGCCCGTCGACTTAAACTCAACATGGCTAAAACAGAGCTCCTCATACTTCCTCCCAAACCTGGCCCTACTACCTCCCTCCACATTACTGTTGGAACTACGATCATCCACCCAGTAGCCCAAGCACGCTGCCCAGGGGTCACACTCGACTCCTCTCTCACATTAGCCCCTCACATTCAAAACATTTCTAAAACCTGTCGCTTTTTCCTCCGCAATATCACAAAGATACGCCCTTTCCTCTGTTGCTCGACTGCTAAAACTCTGACTCAAGCCCTCATTCTCTCCCGTCTTGATTACTGTAACCTCCTGCTGTCCGGCCTTCCTGCCTCTCACCTGTCTCCCCTACAATCTATCCTAAATGCTGCTGCCAGAATCACTCTACTCTTTCCACGATCTGTCTCAGCATCTCCCCTCCTGAAATCCCTCTCCTGGCTTCCAATCAAATCCCGCATCTCACACTCCATTCTTCTCCTCACTTTTAAAGCTTTACACTCTTCTGCCCCTCCTTACATCTCAGCCCTAATTTCTCGCTATGCACAACCCCGACTCTTGCGTTCTGCTCAAGGATGTCTTCTTTCTACCCCCTTTTTATCTAAAGCCCTCTCCCGCCTTAAACCTTTTTCACTGACTGCCCCACACCTCTGGAATGCCCTTCCCCTCAGTACCCGACTAGCACCCTCTCTATCCACCTTTAAGACCCACCTTAAGACACACTTGCTTAAAGAAGCATACGAATAGCACTGTGAACATTCTGAACACATGATACACTGGCGACACACTTTATTCGAGCTTGGCTAGTCCCACGAATTCGGGTATACCCGGGTGTATTGAGGTTTGTGACTGTTTTCTGCCCGAGTGCATTGAGTTATTTTCCAAGCAGGGATTGAAGCATTTTATTCCCGCTGGCTGCAATACTGCACAGTATATATATATATACTGCATTACAATTCATGAATTTATGCCATCTGGTAGACACGCGAAGCATTGCAGCCTATTAAATCCTAATCATTATCATTTAACAGATCAGCCGCCCATCAGCCAGGCATGAACCCAGGCTGGGAAGGCAAACGCAACGGGGCTTGTCAGAGGTGAGGAGCGGCGCATTCCAGGTATCTGCCAGGTACATACCGGGTATTTGCTCGAATAAAGTGTGTCGGTGCAGTACATAAAGCTTGGCCCCCTGCAGACGCACTTACCAGAACTCCCTCCTACTGTCTCTGTACGTTCTCCCTACCTACCAATTAGACTGTAAGCTCCTCGGGGCAGGGACTCCTCTTCCTTAATGTTATGTTTGTCTAAAGCACTTATTCCCATGATCTGTTATTTATATTATCTGTTATTTATTCGATTACCACATGTATTACTGCTGTGAAGCGCTATGTACATTAATGGCGCTATATAAATAAAGACATAAAATAAAATACAATACAATTATGGAGCACGTACGATTAATCTCCAAAGGGAATTTGGATCATCCCGTTCCCAAACATTTCACCAACTGCAATATAGGGGGATTACATTTTTTTAGCTTCCAAGGTATAGAGTCCATCTTGCCATTACCCAGAGGGGGTGATAGGGTCAAGAGGCTCGATCAACGTGAGGCATTCTGGATCTTTACATTAAGAACCAGGGTGCCTCACGGTATGAATATTGATTGGGACCTTTCCCACTTTTTATAGTGGAGAAGGTTTCTGTACTGTATTAATACTTTATGCTGTCTTGTGTATGATGTAATTGTTTATGATAGCTTTCAATTACAATGGTGTCCTGTTTCATCCATATATGGAATCTAATTTTGATAAAATTAATCTTTATTAAATTAATGTTTATATATTATTTATCCATATAAAATACTATGACCCAGGCAATCACATGCATTCAATCTATATTCTGATTTATGCTTACAGTTTACGGTTAATTATTATTTAATTTATGCACTATAATTAATTATATTATTATTGTTACATACATATATACTAATTATGATTTAATTTCTAATTTGATTTAATGATTGCTATGTCTATCTATAGATTTGTGATTGCACTAATATCTCTTCTTTTTTTCTATATTTAGCCATGGTTATTTTTTGTATTCAGTTTGTTTTTATGTTTTGACCATAATATGAGCTATCCTAATATATTCCTATGGATGTGTCTCGTTATATGTAAGTTTGTTCGTTTTTTTAACATTAATAAAGTTGTTGTATAATTTTTTTTATTTTTTAGCCCCCCTCCGCCTCTACCCGAGGGGAGTATCACTGGCATGCGTTCCAGGGTGAAAGCGGACGCATTGAAGTGACGTCGGCTCAGGTTTGGAGGAGATTGCTTAGTGGGGAGGTGATGTCACAGGGATGCGACGCGTCACTGGCGCGCATGCGCAGTATGCTCAAACGGGCGATTTTGGCGCGAAATGGGGAGAATAAAAGTAAGGAGGTATGTTTATGTGATACACCTTGATAAAGTCCCCTGGGACGAAACGCGTTGGTGTGTGGGCTGTGTTTCTGTCCCTGTGCACTTATCTATTAAACTACCCTCAGTTTTAGCCTGGAGTTGTGCCCTTCATTTTTTCTATAGGACTCTTCCTGTGGATTCTTTTATTGGCTGTGCTCCTTTGCTTCCTTTCAATATTGCTGATCACACGGTTACCCCCAGGATTAACCCCAACCAGGTGGGTCCGTTTGACCCAGATTCTTCTGAACCTCTGCAATTGGGAGTCACTTCGCTCTCGAGCACTGAGAAGCAAATCCGCACTGTAGATGCGGGATTTTGTCTGTATTGTGGGGGTCCTGGACATTTCGCTTTCACTTTCCCCAACAAGGTGGGAAATGCAAGGTTCCCATGAGGCCCAGGGGAGTCTCATTGGGAATGATCTCTCCTTCCCATAGACCTACTTCTAATCCCACAAAGATCCTTGTACCTATCTCATTGTCCGGTAAGGGATTCTCTGTCTCCACTTTGGCCTTTCTTGATTCGGGTGCCGGGGGCAACTTTATTGATCAGAGTTTTGCAGAACATCACAAGATTCCTTTAGTGTGCAAGAAGAACCCTATCGCCTTGGAGGCCATTGATGGTAGACCACGTCAGCCTGCATTCATCTCGTTGGAGACCCAGATGATTTAGCTAAGGTCTGTAAACAACCATGTGGAAGATATTTCTTTGACTGCCATTCACACTCCCTCTATTGCAGCAATCTTGGGCTTACTCTGATTACAAGTTCATAATACACGGATTGATTGGTTGAGCATGGAACCTATTCAGTAGAGTTCATACTGCATTCAAAATTGTCTTGAAGGCTCAAGTAGCATTTGTGCAACCACTGTATCTGAAGATAAGGAAAGGGTACAGCTGCAGGAGGAATACATCGACTTCAAGGCTGTCTCCGACAAAGTCAAGTCTGAATACTTCCTCCACATCGTCCCTACGATTGCCCCATCGAATTACTTCCAGTTACGACACCACCCAGAGGGGCCCCTTATCCCTTGTCTATGCCAGAGACTAAAGCCATGAAAGAATATATCGCTGAGAACCTTCTGAGGGACTTCATCTGCAAATCCACATCTCCCGCTGGGGCCGAATTTTTCTTTGTTAAGAAAAAGGATGGGACCCTGCGGCAATGCATTGATTATCGTGGACTCAACAAAATTACTATTAAAAATCGCTATCCTCTTCCTCTCATATCCAAACTTTTCGATCGTCTTCAAGGAGCTAAAATCTTCTCCAAAATGAATCTGTGGGGTGCGTATAACCTTATCAGAATCCGTGAAGGCGACGAATGGAAAACTGCATTCAATACTCGGGATGGACACTACGAGTACTTGGTCATGCCTTTCGGTATTTGTAACGCCCCAGTTGTGTTCCAAGATTTTGTCAATGAGATATTCAGAGATCTTCTCAATTCCTTTGTAATTGTGTACTTGGATGATAGCCTAATTTTTTCTAAGTCTCTTGAGGAAGATGTAGAATTTGTTGTATATCGAAGGAGCTTGTTGTCTGGGAGACCGCCAAGCCAGATGGTCACTCTTCTTTTCAAGCTTCAACTTTGTTATCTCCTACCTTCCTGGGACTAAAAATGTTAAGGCAGATGCTCTGTCCCGTCAATTTTCACTTGAGGATAATTCTGAGGATCAACTCAAGTCTATTCTTCCATCCAAACTCATTCTTTCTTCCACTAACTTTGAGGCTTTAATGGATATCGTTCTTCAGCAAAATCAGATTCATGATAATCTTACGGTCCCTGAAGGCCCTCTGTTTACATCTCCTTCCTTACGCAAACAGGTCCTGGAATGGGGACACTCTTCTAAATCGTCAGGTCATCCTGGATCAAAAAGGACATTGGATCTCATCTCCCGGACTTTCTGGTGGCCTCGGATGCAGAAGGATGTTAAAGACTTTGTACTTGCGTGCCCAACTTGTGCCAAGACTAAGACTTCCCTGCTGGGCTACTTCAGACATTACCTGTCCCGGTTCGGCCATGGACACACTTATCCATGGATTTCGTGGTGGATTTTCCTAATTCTAAAGGTATGAACACTATTCTTGCAATAGTAGATCGGTTCTCCAAGCAATCACGTTTTGTACCTCTCAAAGGCTTGCCTAGCTCTCCCAAACTTGCTGAAATATTCATCAAGGATATCTTTCGCCTACATGGAGTTCCTACAGTGATTGTATCCGATAGAGGATGGCAGTTAATATCTAAATGTTGGCGCTCTTTTTGTCTCCAGTTGGGCATATCTCTTCACTTTTCTTCGGGGTATCAACCGCAAACTAATGGACAGACGGAAAGGACTAATCAGTCTTTAGAGCAAATCATTCAGTGCTTCGTGTCTGATTCCCAGGAAGATTGGTCAGACATACTTCCTTGGGTGGAAATTGAACACTATAACCTTTGTAGCGTATCTACCAATGAATCCCCTTTTTTCATCAGTTATGGATTCCAGCCAGCTACTCTTCCTCTTACAGTTTCTACCTCAGGGGTCTCAGCGGCCGATGACAGGATCAGGGAACTTCAAGGTCTATGGAGAAGGATCCAAAAGAACATCAAATCAGCTGTTTAGCGACAAAAACGTCAAGCTGATCGCCACAGTAGACAAGCTCCTACATTTAAGTCTGGTGACAAAGTATGAATATCTTCAAAAAGTATTAGGCTAAAAGTCCATCAATGAAGTTTGCACCTAGATTCCTCGGTCCATTTTCTATTTTTGAAAAAATCAATCCAGTACTGATGCAGCGGCCGTTATTCAAACACATCTCAAATCAGATTTTGTGTTGACCGCTGTATTCCATTCGGTATTTCCACATTTGACCACTATTCATAATGTAAATAACTAACTAATACACCAAAACTACAGTGCTTAACCTATAATAAGCTAATACAAAAAAATGTGCCTTAAATTAAATGGTGTGCATACTTAATTGCGCCTATAATATAATAAAGTGCACATACAATACCAAGTGAATGTGATGACTAAAAAACAAACAAATAAAGCAGCCTAAGTTGTCCCACAGTGCAGGTTATCTCCTCAACCTACACACAAAACTCATACAAAAACCATATGGGATACCTGGCGCTTAATACAGTAGAAAGTGTCCATACAGTGCAGTCCTTTAAATGTCCAAATGATGTTCCCAAACAAAATGACGATTGCAGTTGGATTCGTTAGTCCCCCTAATAAAGGGTTAAAGAAAAAACACAAATTGTGCAGTATATCTGGACAGGTGCATACAGGACAGTACGACCACAGTGAACTACTTACAAGATAAATCTTGAAACTTTCAGTTGAGTGGATCTGTGCTTTAACCTCTTCCTTGCTGTGATCACGAATCCCATGCAAATCTTCTCAATCCTCCTCTTCTTTAGCCTCTCCCAAGTAGATATTCGGAAGGCATGATAAGGAGAGAA
Source organism: Ascaphus truei (assembly GCA_036426205.1). Taxonomy (NCBI): domain Eukaryota; kingdom Metazoa; phylum Chordata; class Amphibia; order Anura; family Ascaphidae; genus Ascaphus; species Ascaphus truei. Next base: position 11,057 of record WSYH01002504.1, read on the forward strand.
TACAGCAAGATAGTGTGGAAAGTACAACACATTTTATTAAAATATATAAAAACAGCCAAATGTAAACTCACATATGGATGCAGTAACACGTGCAATACTAGGATGCCGTCCGCAGCTTGTTAAGGTGTCCCTTTTGCTTGTTACAAATCAAGTACAGCTGTATGGCTCCTCTCAGCAGCAACTCAGTGCCCAGGACTCTCTTCGCCCTCCCTGTGTGTTCCGGCGCTGGTCCCGCTGACGTCACTGCCTGAGCGCCGTTCAGACAACTGTGAACCTCCTCTGCAGACGGTGCCTCTAGAACTCCTCCCCCCTAACGCATTTCGTGATGTGGTGATGTCACTTTTTTAAAGGATAAGGAGCTACTGCCAATAAGCCCTATTTATACCTCCAAGAAGTAATTAACCCCTTGGTGTCAAATTACATTGCATATACATATGACAGAAATGTATTAAAACACAATAAAATTCATTAATACAGACGCTATACATTACTACAAGTAAAAAGAGATTAACTCTGGGATTCAATGGCTTGTATATTTGAAACAGATAGTTAATAAAGATATTAAGTACATAGTGGATAAAGAGTGATTTCTAATCCCTTAGGAAGGAGGCTAGATCAAACTCTATATTTAAGCCTTTAGGTGTCAGTGTCCTTAGTGTATATATCCAGAAGGTCTCCAATACGGGGGGAGAACAGGAAGACCCTCAAACGTAGGCTAGCCGAGCACGTGTACAATATTAAAAGAGGGTTTGAAAATCGCAGTGTCTCTAACCATTTTAAAATAGTTCGCGGCCAAAACCCTGAAGGATTAACATGTAAAGAGATAGAGTGCCCTAAAATTAACTGGAGGGGAGGTGACAGATTTAGGAATTTGTCCAGACGGGAAAGCTTCTGGATATATACACTAAGGGCACTGACACCTAAAGGCTTAAATATAGAGTTTGATCTAGCCTCCTTCCTAAGGGATTAGAAATCACTCTTTATCCACTATGCACTTAATATCTTTATTAACTATCTGTTTCCATTATACAAGCCATTGAATCCCAGAGTTCATCTCTTTTGACTTGTAGTAATGTATAGCGTCTGTATTAATGAATTTTATTGTGTTTTAATACGTTTCTGTCATATGTATATGCAATGTAATTTGACACCAAGGGGTTAATTACTTCTTGGAGGTATAAATAGGGCTTATTGGCAGTAGCTCCTTATCCATTGAAAAAGTGACGTCCCCACGTCACGAAACGCGTTAGGGGGGAGGAGTTCTAGAGGCACCGTCTGCAGAGGAGGTTCCCAGTTGTCTGAACGGCGCTCAGGCAGTGACGTCAGCGGGACAAGCGCCGGAACACACCAGGGAGTGCGAAGAGAGTCCTGGGCACTGAGTTGCTGCTGAGAGGAGCCATACAGCTGTACTTGATTTGTAACAAGCAAAAGGGACACCTTAGCAAGCTGCGGACGGCATTCTAGTATTGCACGTGTTACTGCATCCATATGTGAGTTTACATTTGTCTGTTTTTATATATTTTAATAAATTGTGTTGTACTTTCCACACTATCTTGCTGTATTCTCTCCTTATCATGCCTTCCGAATATCTACTTGGGAGAGGCTAAAGAAGAGGAGGATTGAGAAGATTCGCGTGGGATTCGTGATCACAGCAAGGAAGAGGTTAAAGCACAGATCCTCTCAACTGAAAGTTGCAAGATTTATCTTTTAAGTAGTTCACTGTGGTCGTACTGTCCTGTATGCACCTGTCCAGATATACTGCGCAATTTGTGTTTTTTCTTTAACCCTTTATTAGGGGGACTAACGAATCCAACTGCAATCGTCATTTTGGTTGGGAACATCATTTGGACATTTAAAGGACTGCACTGTATGGACACTTTCTACTGTATTAAGCGCCAGGTATCCCATATGGTTTTTGTATGACCACTATTCATGCCGCATTCGCGCAATCCGGCACCGGGCAGCCACACGCGGTTGATCTGTTTAATTTAATGGTTTCTTGTTTCTTTGGATGGAATTCTTTGCGTATCCGCCATGTGGCACAAGTTAATGAATTATAATTTGGGTGCTATTCTTTGCGTATACGCCAATTGGTAGAAATTAATGAATTGTATTGAATTGTAATGTTTATGGTACTTTGCTACTTTGTAAAGGTGCAGGTGTTTTAAACAGATAGAACCCACGTCTATACTGGTACATACATACAGTGGCCCATTGTGAATTGACCTTGATTTTTCGAAGACGTTATAAATTTAGGCGTTCTTAATAAAAAGCATTAAAAACACAATGTGTGCCTTTTTTTTTAACATTCTTTCCCCGCACAATTGCTGAGTGGACATTATGCTACACCACAGACGTATAAAAAACCTGACTGTAGTTATGCATTTTTAATATATTCTGCAATTAATGCTGCAGCAGATAAGATGGTGACTGTATCTGAAATATATGAATATTTCATTTCAAACTACGATTTTTACAAGTTTTCACCTGACGTTCATGGGTGGAAGCGTGCGATAAGAAAAACCTTAAGTAACGATCAGTGTTTTTTTCGCATTGCCCCTCCTGCTGGAGAGATTTGCTGGTATTGGGGTGTGTAACAGGGGAGTTATCCCTGTTCAGGATATGTGCCTCTAATCCAGCAGTGTGGTGGTTAACTACTGGTAGTAAATTAACCAACACCACCCGGCTGATTAGGTTCCTTAGAAAAACCTCCCTTTGAGACAGGAAGGGAGATTGTTCTTGAGTCTCACAAGTTGTGGGACTGACCATAGGGACAGATGTCTTGAAGCCTGCCAGAAGAAACAGCACACTGCCTGCAAGACACAGGGGAAAGAACATCTAAACCTGAATGCTGACATAGCCTGAGGAAAAAGGACAGCAACCCAGGAACAGAGAAGACTTTCCCTCCAACTACAAGAAACAGATAAGATTTTCCTTTATAAGACTTTTGGTATATCTGCATATATCAAGATATATGTTTGGGGCTGGGAGACATGCTTATCTAAAGGGATTTGTGGACTGCATAGGTTTCACTAGAAATTCTCCCAAGTGGAACAGAAGCGTTGGTTGACCCCTTTTCTGAATATGTTTGGATGTTGTTTCTTATGTTAAAGGAACAGGCGCAATAAAAGCCTTATTTAATTTCACCTTAACAAGTCTCCCTTGCATACCTCTGCGCACGTCCTCCTACAGTGTGTCATGCCAGAATTTCACAGTATGTTTGATCATGGCAATTTCAAAAGACGAAAGGTCGGTTTTAACCCATATAAGATTCGTCAATCCCAATCCAGCAATGTGCCGGCAACAGCACACGCACTGGCCGGTCCGACCGCAACTGAGTGAACCCTGAGATTTAGTGGGAATCCAAGTCCTAGGAGCATCTTCACTGAAGTGTCTGTGGACTAGTACATCCCTCAGATTTTGCGCCCGTCTACTAACCATTGATGGATGATAATGCAGAAATTCGGTGATGCAGAAGGTCTGGGATCTAAGAACCAGAGAGATAGTGCCATACCAGGGCAAAAGGAAAGGGAAGAAAAAACAGAAATACTAGACGAGACCCCCTCTCAAATCACAAACTTGTCCGATTTCCCCCTTAATGAGTTTCACCTATCACTGCTAAGCAAGGGACTATCCTTTTCACCCACAACACAGATCAACACATTTGAGTGGGTAAAAGATTTAAATTTATTTGCTAGAAAACTCAAATTAAAGAAGTTCTTTAAATCAAGAGAGATTAGACAGGATAGCTCTCTTGATATAATAGGACTGGATAGCCACGACATGGAAGCATTGAATAGTCTACTAGTACTCGAAGAGGACTCTGTGAGAACAGTGGATGACAGACCATTGACTGACCTAAAAGTCAACTCTAGATTCCTCCCTTTCGGTGACAGCTATGCAAACATAGATGTCTTTGTCGATCTAGTTACACAAGATTTGGAGAAACTTACCCGCTATCACGCAATAGATAATTTGTCAGTACAAGAGAGAAAAGCTCTCAAAGAATTGGCAGATAACAAAGGGATAGCCATCAAACCGGCCGACAAATGTGGGAACTTAGTCATACTTGGCACTGGGGACTATAAAAAGGAGAACCTGAGACTCCTGTTAGATGGGGCCTGCTATTAAATTCTTGATGCTGATCCCACCACTCAGTATCAAAAAGATCTGATTAGCATCTTGCAGAAGGGACTCACAAACAAAGTCATTAGCCAGAAGGAGTTTGACTATATGTTAGTAAAATTCCCTAAAACAGCAAACTTCTGTAGTCTTCCCAAATTACACAAAAGTCAGAGACCGCCCCCGGGGAGACCCATTGAGTCAGGAGTCGTGAATCTTACCGAGAAAGCAAGCGCATACATTGACTGCCTTCTAAGACCCTTTGTACAGTCCCTACCGTCCTACCTTAAGGACACTAAGGACGTTCTTAGGAGACTAGACGGAATTGTGATCACAAAAGATACACTCTTGGTCACAATGGAGGTCGAAGGACTGTATACACTGGCGACACACTTTATTCGAGCTTGGCTAGTCCCACGAATTCGGATATACCCGGGTGTATTGAGGTTTGTGACTGTTTTCTGCCCGAGTGCATTGAGTTATTTTCCAGGCAGGGATTGAAGCATTTTATTCCCGCTGGCTGCAATACTGCACAGTATATATATATACTGCATTACAATTCATGAATTTATGCCATCTGGTAGACACGCGAAGCATTGCAGCCTATTAAATCCTAATCATTATCATTTAACAGATCAGCCGCCCGTCAGCCAGGCATGAACCCAGGCTGGGAAGGCAAATGCAACGGGGCTTGTCAGAGGTGAGGAGCGGCGTATTCCAGGTATCTGCCAGGTACATACCGGGTATTTGCTCGAATAAAGTGTGTCGGTGCAGTACCAGCATCAAACATGATGCTGGTATTAAGGCAGTCAGACACTTTCTCAATACGAGGGGTATTCTCTACCAAGCACACAAAGTATTCATGGCTGAACTCCTTGAATTCGTACTTACTCTGAACTATTTCATCTTTGCGAGTAGGTATTACCATCAGATTCAAGGAACAGCCCTGGGTACGAAATGTGCCCCTCATATGGCAATTTGTACCTTGGGTGGTGGGAATCCGAGATGGTCATCACAGATGATTTGGAACACTATACAGCACAAATCGATCTCTGGGTACGCTATATCGATGTTGTGATGGTGTTGTGGCATGGCCCCATTGAGAGACTAAAGGAGTTTGTTGGGATACTCAACACTAATCAGTTCAATCTGCATCTAACTCTGGAGTATAATTCCAATACCATAGTGTTCCTTGATGTGCGTAACTCTAGAGGACCTGATGATGCCATTGAGACCACTATCTACAGGAAGACAACCACCACTAATTGCTTACTCATGGCCAGTAGCCACCACCCAAGATCACTGGTCAGAGGGATACCTATTGGTCAGTTTTTTAGGCTTGAAAGAAACTGTAGCAGTAAAACTGAATTCGATACTCAAGCTGTACAAATGGCTGAGAGGTTCTAGGATCGGGGTTACAGCAGGCGAGTGGTTAAATTAGCCTACAAAAGGGCCAAATATACACCACGTAGTGCCCTTCTGACAGACCGCATACAGACGCCAAATGACAAAGTGGTACAGTTTGTGGGTACTTATAATATACAATGGCAGGACTCTAGAGCTATACTCCAGAAACACTGGCATATATTGAAGGCTGATACTCACATCACCGAATTTCTGCATAACCATCCATCAATGGTTATAAATAACTAACTAATACACCAAAACTACAGCGCTTAACCTATAATGAGTTAATGCTAAAAAATGTGCCTTAAATTAAATGGTGTGCATACTTAATTGCGCCTACAATATAATAAAGTGCACATACAATATCAAGTGAACGTGATGACTAAAAAACAAACAATTAAAGCAGCCTAATTTGTCCCACAGTGCAGGTTATCTCCTCAACCTACACACAAAACTCATATAAAAACCATATGGGATACCTGGTGCTTAATACAGTAGAAAGTGTCCATACAGTGCAGTCCTTTAAATGTCCAAATGATATTCTCAACCAAAATGACGATTGCAGTTGGATTCGTTAGTCCCCCTAATAAAGGGTTAAAGAAAAAACACAAATTGCGCAGTATATCTGGACAGGTGCATACAGGACAGTACAACCACAGTGAACTACTTACAAGATAAATGTTGAAACTTTCAGTTGAGAGGATCTGTACTTTAACCTCTTCCTTGGGTTAGCTTCACTTCAGCTCCCTTTTGAACATTGATTACATTTCAATCAACTATTCCTATCTATATATAATACAGAGTGCCTTATGCACTCGACATCGAATTTAATTTGTGTGTCCAACCTTTGGATTTTAAACCCCATTATTTTAAACTGATGATCATTAAATAAAGATTTTAATTTACTCATTTAACATTCAAATAGGGTATTGAGTGCTTATACTGGGTTTTTGCTCTCTGTATTTACTCACCTGTTAACAATCCAGAGCACCTTACCCTATAACCATTACCTTATATATCTAGCTGCAGCGGGGCATCTCTATTATATTACTCCATAGAGTTGTCAGGGATTTGGATGGGTGGTGGAGGAGGTGACCAGGGGATTGCCAGGAGAGCAGCGTCGAGGATGGTTGGTGGAGCAGGTGAGCCAGGGGTTGCCAGTACAGCAGCATCGAGGATGGTTGGTGGAGCAGGTGAGCCGGGGGTTGCTGGGACAGCAGCATTGAGGATGGTTGTGGAGCAGGTGGGTGGGGGGGTGCAAGGAGAGGATCGGGATTCCACTTGACTTGCACTGTGCTAACGGCACCGAATTTCTTCTTTACATAATAAGGCCCAGGGTTCTTAACCGTTGAAGCCTTCGGAACATTTTCTTTATTCTGCTTTGGTTGTCGCTTAGGTTTTGGCTGGGAAACAGCTTCCACCTTTCGCTTGGCCGGCACAGCAGAAGCAGGCTGGTTACTGCGTCCGTAGAATCGGGGGTGATCCATGGAAACAGATGGACGAATGTACAATGTAATATCTGGACAAGAGCAAGTTCAGATAGAGATCAGTGTGTGAGTCTATGCAATTTGTCTCACCTCTTATTTGAATTTTTTTTGCGGGCATGGACACGAGGTGCAGGTGTTAAAAGTGGGCGTTCTGTGTACTAAACTTGTCAATTGACATTGAGGCACATTAAATTAAAGTATAAATTCACCATCCATTTTGTGTATTCAATGCACATTCAATACACATCAAATTCATACCGAATTGCTCTGTGCGTGCTTGCATTTTTTTTCTAACAGCACCGATGCCAAAGAAAAGGATTTTAAACGATCTCAGCATGAAAATACAGGATATGTACAATAAAGGACACGGAATTTTACATATCCAACGCTGATTTGTTGCTTTGGGCTTCGGTTTAGCAAAAAGCACTGTTGGTTATCATGCGCATGGGAAGGCCAAAAACGTCAAAAGAAAGCCGACAGTCACTACTGAGTAAGTACTGTACTTCTTGTCCTCTATAACTCTAACAATGTCTTGTACTGTACTGTATGCCTGTGTTTAATATTTTATGAATATTTGCATTTTGACTGTGCAGTATAACATTCTTACAATCAGTCACTAGCTTTTTTTTTTCCCTTTATTTTTTTTTATTGGAAAAATATCAGCGAGAATACAGAGTTGTCATGTGCACATGACAGAAATTAGGACAGAGTTTCCAATAAACATTTTAACATTTTAACATATAGATAAAAAAGGGGGGAGGGACAGACAGACGGGGATGGAAAGGTGGGAGGGGGAGAAGAGGGGGGATGGAGAAGGGGAGGGCCCTTATGGCTTGGACCTAGGCCAGCCCCGGGGGTCGGGACTCCAGCCACGGTTCCCAAGTTTTTGGTAACTGCGGCATTTTTTTATGGAGCATCGTTGTGAGTCTCTCCATAGTCATAACTGTGTTGATCCTTTTAACAACTGTGCCTCTAGTTGGGGCTTTTATTTGCTTCCAAGCCGCTGCGGCTGAGCATCTGGCGGCTGTGAAAATCGAGGAGATTAGTCTGCCCATTGACATGTGGATGTTTTCAATAGATTTACCGAGCACGAAGGTCAGAGAGTCTAAGGGGATCTTTAGTCCCATGGTATCATGTATTAATTTTTGAATCATGGACCAATATCTCTGAATCTCTGGACATGACCACCAAATGTGGGCCATGTCCCCCTTTTGACCACATCCCCTCCAGCACAGGTCATGTGTGCCGGGGAAGATCTGTCTCAGCCTACTCAGGGTCAGGTACCACTGGAATAGCATTTTGTATATATTTTCTTTGGTAAGTGTACAAATAGAGGTTTTAGTTGCCGATTCCCAAACATCCTTCCAGTCATCTGTGTCAATTGTCAGGTTTAAGTCCGCGGACCACTTTTGCATATATTTATGGGTTGGGGGATCCGCTGTCAGTTCCAACCACCTGTAGATCTCGGAGATCAACCCCTTCTGGTAGCTGCCCTTGATACATAGGGATTCTAATTTGGTTAGTGTGGGGAATTTGGCATTTTGGGAGAGCGAAAAGAGAAAGTGCCTAATTTGCAGGTATTTAAATAAATGAAGATTCTGGGTCTGAAACTTTTAGCCAGAGCTCCTGGAAGGTGAAGGGCTGGCCCTTCTTCAGCAGATTTGTAACCTGCCTGATGTTCAGGTCTTGAAATTGACCAAATTGTCTTTGTGAACACCCTGGCGGGAAATTTGGGTTTCCAAAGATGGGGGTAAGTTGAGAGGGGGATGCTAATAGGCCATACTTCCCTTTTTGTTTGAGCCATATGTCCCACGTACATCTCATTGATCCTAGGTCAAACTTTCTAGAGATTTTCTCCTTGCCCCCTGTGACCAGAGGGACACGGGGAGGGGGAGGGGGGCCGCGTAATGGGATTCTATTGAAAGCCAGCATGAGGAGACCGGGTCGTAATTCCAAGCTACAGCCTGCCTCAGCTGCACCGCTTGGTAATACTTGAGCACATCAGGGACCCAAAGCCCTCTCTTCGTTTTTGGGGATAGCATTACCGACTTTGGAACCCTTGGTCTCCCATTTTTTCAGATGAACTGGAAAATGTGGAACTGGATGTTCTTTAGAGCTGGAAGTGGAACGGCTATGGGGAGGGTTTGGAAGAGATAGAGAAGACTCGGGAGGATGTTCATTTTGATTGAAACTATTCTTCCAAACCAAGAGACTTGGAGTTTGCTCCAAGACTCAAGGTCTTTTTTAATCTGGTCGAATAGGGGGTGGAGGGGGGGAATAGTACTGATATAGGGACCAATATGATTTTGAGATTTTAACCCCAAGATATTTAATTTTGTTTGTACTTCATTTATATTTATGCTGTAGCAGTTTCCACATCAGCTCTGGGAGTTAGTTTGAGAGCTACTGACTTATCCATATTGACTTTGTAATCTGAAATTGTTCCGAATTGGTCTAGTAATTTTTGGAGGTTGGGGAAGGAGATATGGGGGCTGGTGAGGGTCAGTATTATGTCGTCGGCAAACAGAGAGATTGTGTACTCTGTTTCAGCAATCATAACCCCTTTAATACTTGTTTCGTCTCTAATTTTAGCCGCAAGAGGCTCAATTGATAGGGCGAATAATAAAGGGGATAATGGACACCCCTGCCTTGTTTCATTTTTAATTTGTATCGGAGTGTGGGGTTTTGGTAAAGGGCTCTGACTCCTTGGAGAAATGGGCCACTGAAGCCAAATTTCAGCAATGTTTGATCTACACTGGCGACACACTTTATTCGAGCTCGGCTAGTCCCACGAATACGGGTATACCCGGGTGTATTGAGGTTTGTGACTGTTTTCTGCCCGAGTGCATTGAGGTATTTTCCAGGCAGGGATTGAAGCATTTTATTCCCTCTGGCTGCAATACTGCACAGTATATATATATATACTGCATTACAATTCATGAATTTATGCCATCTGGTAGACACGCGAAGCATTGCAGCCTATTAAATCCTAATCATTATCATTTAACAGATCAGCCGCCCGTTAGCCAGGCATGAACCCAGGCTGGGAAGGCAAACGCAACGGGGCTTGTCAGAGGTGAGGAGCGGCGCATTCCAGGTATCTGCCAGGTACATACTGGGTATTTGCTCGAATAAAGTGTGTCAGTGCAGTAGGTAGGACCATTTGATTCTGTCAAACGCTTTTTCAGCGTCGAGACTTAGAATCATGGCCCTAGTTCCAGTGAGATGCACATGGTCAATGATATCCACAATTTTGCGGGTATTGTCAGAGGCCTGCCTTCCTGACACAAAGCCTACTTGATCAATGGGAATAAGTCAAGGAAGAAGTCGGTTGAGTCTGTTTGCTAAGATTTTGCTGTAGATCTTGAGATCTGTGTTGAGAAGGGAAATTGGTCTATAATTCCCGCACATCAATGGATCTCTACCTTCCTTGTGGATGATGGCTAAATTTGCCGAGGAGATTGTAGAAGGAATTGGCTCGCCTTCCAGAAAGGAGTTAAACATATCGAGCAGATAGGGAGTTAGAGTTGGCATGAATGTTTTATAGTTAATATTGGAAAAACCGTCAGGGCCGGGTGTTTTGGCTAATTTGATGGATTTAATGGCTCCAGGTAGCTCTTCCTGGGAGATTTATTTATTTAGGCCTTCTAGCTCCTCTTCAGAGAGAGAGGGGAGATTACATTGCGCAAGGTATTGCGCTATTGTCTCAGGATTGACGGGTTCTCGGTCTGGGGGATGTAGATTGTATAAGTCAGAGTAAAATTTTGCGAATTCTTGGGCTATCTCCTTCTCTATATAGGTGATCTGTCCATTTTTAGTGAGAATTTTGGAGATTTGGGATTTAATCTGGACCCCTCTACGTTTAGTCTATCTGCTTTGTTGCCCTTGTCTAAGTACTTTTGGTTGGTCCACCTCAGCACTCTCTCCACCTCTTCGAGTTGGATTTGCTTTAGGTCCGCTCTAGCTTGTGATAGCAATTTTAGGACCTTTTTGGGGGGGTTAGCTTTATCAATATGTTCGAACTTTATAATTGTATCTGTGAGTTCATTCTGCAACTTGAGTTTCATTTTTTTCTAATAGGAGGCAATAGAGATAAGGTCTCCTCTTATCGAAGCTTTGTGAGCTTCCCATAATATTGCTGGGGCTGAGACTGAACCCTTGTTTATTTGGAAAAAAATGGAGAGCTTTTGTCTGATTATATTCTCTGTTTCGGGGCAATTAAGCAGGGAGTCATTCAATTTCCAATTGAATGAATTGCTTTGACGAAGGGCAGAGAGAGGGTGAGTTCGACCGGGGCGTGTTCAGACCAGGTAATCGGGCCAATGTTTGAGTGTGAGGATGCTTGGAGAATATTTTTGGTACCTAGAAAGTAGTCGATCGTGGAATAGGACTGATGAGGGGCAGATAAATATGTGTAGTCCCTCTGACCTTGGTGCTGAGCCCTCCATATATCTGTTAAAGAGAAACTCTCCATGATGTCTCTAAAGTACTTTGCCTTTTTTTGAGGCTGGGAAGAGAGGGGCGTAGATGGCGTTGTTGACCTGTCTAGGATAGGTGAGGCTGCCATATTAAAATCTCCGGCTATGATTGCCGAGATGAGGGCTTGTGGATCTATGTCTTCTAGTAAAATTTTTAGGAACAGGGTTTGATTTCCGTTAGGGAGATACAGGTTAATTAGGGTGATGGGGGACCCAGATAGGGTACCTTGGAGGATCAGATATCTCCCATCAGGGTCTGGGGTGGCTTTTGCAAAGGAGAAGGGGACATTGTTTTTAATTAGTATGGCCACTCCTCTTTTTTTATTTGGAGAGGAGGCATAGAATGCTTGGGGGAATATACTTTTAAATGTGTTTGGCGGATTGGGGAAATCAAAGTGCGTTTCTTGTAAAAAAAGGATATCTCCTTTTGATTTTTTAAATTCTTGGAATGCACGTTTTCTTTTTTTTACCGAATTTAGGCCTTTTACATTAAGGGAGATAAGTTTTATTGAAGAAATTTTGTGGGGTGTTTGTTTGTGAAGCTCAAGGTCTCACAGCCCCTTGGATTCCCATGAAAGGGGGCTAGAACTGGCTTTTATAGGAGCCGCGGTGGGGCTTCATATCCAACAGCAAGACTTCGTAAGGTTCGGGCCCTCCGATGGGAGGGGTATGGGTGGGGAGGGGGAGGAGGGGGGAAGAGGGGGGGGAACCAGTAGGAGGAGGAGGGAGTTGTGGACCTAACAGTGGCCCTGAGAAGGGATCCTCAATCACCAAGGTGAAGAAGGAAAGGGGGTTATAAAACCCTGGAGAGCTTCCTTGGCCGTAGAGCATGGCTGGAAGCCGAAGACAAGGACCGAGCACCCTCCAATAATTCAACGGAGAATCATTAGGTGAGTATTTACAGGTGGGTTAGGGGTACAAGTATAAGTTTACAGATAACAGAGAAACTTGTTTTTAGTGGTGAATGCAAATGCCCTTAACCTGGATGTGAGGGGGGGAGGGAGGAGGAACAAGGTAAATATATCAAACAACATACAGATAGAAGCAATGTTAATTCCCATTGTGAAGAGTTCTTTGCACCCAGTAGAAGAATGTCAGTGGGGGTACCGCTGTCTGGATCTCTATACATGGGTGGGAGGAGGGGGGAAAAGGGAGGGGGGGGAACAAGATGGATATATAAAACAACATACAGATATGAGCAATGTTAATTCACATTGTGATGAGTTCTTTTCTTTACACCCAGAGGAGGGGTGTCAGTGGGGGTACCGCTGTCTGGATCTCTATACATGGGCAGGGGGGTGGGGGAGAAGGGGGTAGGGAGGTGGAAGAGGGGAAAGGAGGTGAATGAGGGAGGAGGGGTAACAAGATAAATACAGCAAGCAACATACAGATAGGAGCAATGAAAATTCACATTGTGAGGAGTTCTTTTCTTTACACCCAGTGGATGGGTGTCAGTGGGGGTACCGCTGTCTGGATCTCTATACATGGGAAGGGAGGAATGGGGATAAGGAGGGGTGGGGGGAGGGAGGGGAGAGGGGGGAGGAGGGGTGGGGGGAGGAGGGGTTGGGGGGATGGGGAGAAAGGGTGGAGGGGGGAAGGGGTGGTGGTGGCGGGGTGGAGAGGGGGAAGGGGTGGAGGGGGGTGGAGGTGGGGGGGAGAGGCAGGGGAGAGGGGAAGAGGATGGGGAGAGGGGGAGGGGAAATTGGGGGGATGAGGGGGAGGGTGGAGACGAGATGGGCCTTGTAGATGCTTAGGGATAGTATATACGACCTTCACCAAACAAAGTTCACACTCAGTGGTATGGGCAGTGACAAGACCAGTGTCTGGGGAAGGGTCCAACAGCAATGGGGCCTCATTCCTTCAACAGGTGAGAGCATAGTCGCACAAGTCCTCTCCTGATGGTCCTTTGGGTATGGAAGTTCCAACACTGTGGATGTGTGGGCAGAAAAGGAGTCCGGGTACTCTGGGCACTAACGGGGGTCCGCGTCGGGCGGTCAGACTCCTTGGTTGGGCCCCTGCCATCGAAGACCTGGTCTTAGCTGATATCTGTATGCAAGGAGGGGGAGGCTGTCGACCAGGGGTGTCTGGGATCCCGGGAAGAGCCATCTTGTTGGTAAGATCTGGTGTAGGGTGGTCGGAGATGGAGGTGGGGAGGAGAGGGGAGGGAAGAGGGGATCCTATGGGAGGGCGAGAGGGGGGGAAAGAAGAGAGGGGTGGGGGGCGGGGAGGATGTGGGGTGGGGGCCAGGTTTGGGGATCTGTGCTTCAGGACTAGATCACCCGGTGGGTTAGAGGTTTTGTAGCTTGCCAGGAGGGAAGGTCGCCTTCTTATTTTCCTTCAGACACATTCATCTGATTTGCTAGGCGTTGAGATGCTCGTGGGATCTCTGAGGCCTCAGGTCTTTCTGGGTCTCTGGGGGACATCTCTCGGTCTCGCAGCGGAAGGGTTAGTCACAGCGACTTCAAGAACTCTGGAGATTCTTCTGGCCTGGAGATGGAGTGGTAACGGCCATCCTTAAGAATGACAAGCTTGAAGGGGAAACCCCATCTGTACTTGATGCCTCTCTCCCTAAGAATCGCTGTAAGGAGCTTCATCTCCCTGTGTCTATCGATGGTGACTTTGGAGAGGTCGCCAAATATCTGGATTGGGTTATTATCCATCTGGAGGTCAATTAGCCCTCTACTTGCAAACATAATTCTTTCTATAGCAGGGTAGGTGTGCAGCTTGACTATTACGTCTCTGCAGTGATTTGGATCTGCCGACCTGGGGGCCAGTGCGCGATGTGCTCTGTCCAACTGGAGGTCATGGTCTGACAGCTCTGGTACCAGGGTCAGGAAGGTTCTGAAGAGGTAGTCCTGGAGGGCGTTGGGAGAAACAGACTCAGGAATATTTCTTATGCGAAGGTTCTGTCTGCGCTCTCTGTTCTCCTGATCCTCCAGGGCGTCCTTGAGCTCGTTCATGGCGTGGCCTAGCCTGACCACCTCATCCTCTGCGTTGGACTGGGTCAGGAGTACTTCCTCCATTTTGGTGTCTAGTTCATCTGTGCGGTTAGTAAGGCCAATTATGTCTGCTCTCAGACCTTCCAGTGCGGCAGTTATATCCTGCTGGAATCCCTTCCGCATCTTTTGAAAGAGAGATTTGAAAAAAACCTTCCCCAGACCCAGCGCCGGCAGTTCTTGGTCAGGGAACCTCTGATCAGCTCCCGCTTCAGCCCGCATGGGCTCCTCAATGCCATCTTGATTTTCTGGCTCCAGCTCCTGCGGCCGCCTTTGTTGCGGGAGACCCCTTGGTTGTGCTGAATTTTAGGTTTAGGTGCTGATGTTTTTCTCAGGAGGGTATGTGGGAGCTGTTCTCCTAAGCTGGGGGCCCCTTGACGTCGACGACAGTCCCCTCTTTAATTCTTTTTATTCTCTTTTATTTGAGGGGGGGGAGGTGTGAGAATGTTGCAGACCTTCAGGGGTGTTCTGGTGAAACTGAATAGAGTTATTTATTATTTAGCTCAGTACAATGTTGCTGGGAAGATGGGGGGTTGTGGGACCCTGAGGCTCAGACAGCAGGGCCAAATTCTTGGTACAGCCACGGCCCCTTTTATTCTCCAACATCTACAAATTTTTTCGGGTTTTTTTTCCGAATGCCACGCACTTCACTGCACTTCACCACGTTCATGCCGCATTCTGACCACATTTATTCCGCATTCATGTTGCATTCACACCCGTGGTTGATGCGCGGTTGATGTGTTTATTGATAATGGTTCGGACTTAATTGGTTGAAATTCTTCGCGTATCCACCAGATGGCAGATATTCATGAATTGTAATTGCGCATGCGCTTTAGTAATGTGTCGACCTGCAGGTGTTTAAAAAAAAATACTACAGTGGTCCATTGTAAATTGGCCTTGGGACTGAAGTAAGAAGTTACAATAATGTATCAATTTAGGCTTTTCATATAAAAAAAAGACAAGCACAGTGTCTGGTCTTGTGTTATTGTCCTGAGAGTCCTGCCATGAGTGCACAACTGCAGTCCGTGTTCCAAAAACCCGACAGAACGTACGCTTATTTAATATGGGCCGCGATTAATGCAACAGATGATAAGATGCCAACAGTTGTTCATCGAAAACTATGACTTTTACAAATTTTCGCCAGCTCCTCATGCGTGGAAGTGTGCAATAAGGAAAAAGTTACGTAGCGATCCATGTTTTTTTTTCGTATTGATCCCGATGTTATTGGAGGGTATTGGTGTGTATCATGGGGTTTTTCCCATATCTTTGATCATGGAGACTGCAAAAGGCGAAAGGTCGGGTTAAAACCAACTGAGAAATGTCAGTCGCAGGCAAGCAATGCGACAGCGACAGCGGCAGCTTCCAATAACGGTCCGACCATCAGTGAAAACCTGGTGACTGGCAACCCTTGCTTTCTGTCCCTGCCCGGTTACCTGCAGCCTTAGCCGTTTTTCGCGTACAGATTCGAGCAAGTTTGCATGTACCTAACCGATTTCCAGCCTCATCAGCTGACTACAGGTATAGTAGTCCCGCTGTCACCTGTCAACGACGTGTATGATCAAGAATACGGGACTGGCAGTGGCGCGGCGCCAGCTGATTGGGAAAGTCTATGGTGAGTAATGTTGCCGTATTTTATTCTTTTTTATTTGAAAATATCAATATCAATGCGATTCAAAAGTTAAGCGATTCTCCTGTAAGCAATATCATTGGCTGAGCAGCTTCTACAGTAGATACTGCACAATTGGGGAAAAGCTAAGCGCATGCGCATTGGAACCTTCTTGAAACGCATATGCGTGTCATCACATCGACGGTAGGCGCATGCGCATGTGAACAGGAGACGCCCCCCGAGAAAATTATTGGTGGGACTTACTGTGGGAACTTCTTTGGGGGACTGACTGACCATCACAGTAAAACGTTTACTTTTTTTTTTGTTCCTCAGAAAAGAAAACTTTGTCAGCTCATGCGGAAAACGGCAAATGGAGGGATTTCGATGGATAATATCGCTTTGTGTTACAATGCCTGCACATTGCTGAATCTGATTTAAAAAAACCACGTACCGGAGTCTACAGTTTAGTGGTTTAGTGGCCGTTGTTATTGATTAGGTTAGAATACTGTCATTGAGAGCTTCATAGAAAACCTGAAACAGTATGCTGTTGTTTTCAGACCGTATTCAATACTTTTTTATATACTGTATAATAAACCCGAAAAATAAAAAGTATGCATTTATTCTACATGTACAGTATTCCAGTACATATGTGTATTCTATAACCGTACAGCATGTATTGTTTTAATACTCTTGTTATGTACAGTACTGAGCATGCCTACAGTATACAGTACATTATGCCTGGACAGTACTGTACAGTATGTTCTAGAAACACTGTATTTAGTTACAGTGTAAAAAAAGACAATGGAACAATTTAAAACAAATCAACATTTTCTTTTATTGGTGGAGTAAGTACAAAAACATTTATTTACAAATACAATGTAAAAACATTTTAAGTGTACAGCAATACAAAACATCAACAGGTGTATGGTTTACTGCTAGTGAAGAGCCTGGGCACTACGGATTTCTGTTTGTGAAAAAAAGAATTTATTAAGCCAGTATGATGATGTTTCGGCCCATATGGCCTTTCTCAAATGCTAAAACACAAGCAGAAATTCGTAGTGCCCAGGCTCCTCCTTCCTATTTCACTTGGAATACCACCCAGAGATTCCTGAACCAGGAGCACCGGTATTTATCATTATTTTCTTTGTTGGGGAGTGCAGCATTCATCTTCCTTTTTGTTTGTTACTGCTAGAGAAAACATTTATGTACAGAAATTCAAAACATTTACAGTCAGTCAGGCCTGCACAACTCCATTCCTCGAGGGCCGCAAATAGCCCCAGTTTTAAGGATAACCTTGAAAACCGGGCCTATTTGCGGTTTGATTGAGAGCGCTTCTGAATATCCATCTATCATGTTTCCCGTTAACGCTGATTCTTTACTTACCTGTTGTAAGTAGGCAATCTATTTGAGCCAAGATTTCACTGCTCCACTGTTGTGTGATTTTGCTGCACCATTATTGTTTATTTGTTTTTTTGGGGTGTTCCTGAAATATCGCTCCCTTCACAATCTGGATGTCCTTTACTGCCTATGAGGGAACTTGTACAAATTCCCTGTGAAGGTTGAGAATTTTTCTAATTCACCTTACAACTCACTGATATTTTATTTATTATATTCATCACTATACTGTTGTTTGGCGCCTTTCTAAGTCACTTGGGTTTACTATACTTCTGGGGTAAACCAGCACTCATCACCCTATTCTTCTCCCTGAGTGCCGGTGGCAGCTCGCGCAGGATGATGTCGGGCACCGCATCGATGCAAGCATATGTAGGTTGGGTTCTGGAAGTGGGTGTTCTTCTGTGAGCGGGTGTGCTTGTGGCGGCGGGCGAGGATAGGTTGTCTGGGAGGAAGCTTTCCTCCGGTCTTGGTCGCCGTGTTGTCTCCTGGCGTGGTCTTGACGGGGTTGTCATGTTATCATCCTCCTCAACGGCATACATGTACACAAATTGATCTGGTGGAGGGGGTGCGCTTGGTGTTGGAAGGCGGTTGAAGGTCCCATTCATCACATCCATGCCACCCTCCTGCTCCGGTGTCGGGGATACAGGGGCATGAACACAAAGCAAATTATGTATCCCCGCTAGGTAAGTCTTCTCCATCCGTCGATCCATCTTCTCCATCCGTTGATCCATCTTCTGCATCCGTTGATCCATATTTAGCATGGTCTCTAAAAGCAGATCTATCTTTACCGGCACAGTAGAGTTCCCGGGGATATCCATACTTAACCCATTCAGCATGCGGTCTAACGAGCTGGTTCTTGTGCATGGCGTGCTGTGGACATCTGGGTGGATGGGTGCTATGGAGGATGAGATGGGGGTTCCATGGAGACAAGCGGCAGCGTTGTCGAAGAAGGATGGAGGAGGTGACCTGTGGATTTCCTGGAGAGAAGCGGCAGCGTCGTCGAAGAGGGATGGAGAAAGTGACCTGTGGATTTCCGGGCGAGAAGCGGCAGAGTCGTCTAAGCGTAATGGAGAAAGTGACCCGTGGATTTCAGGTGCACCAGGGGCAGCGTCATCGAAGAGCAGTGCGAAGATGGCCTGTGGGTTTCCGGGAGAGCGGCGGCAGCGGCAGCGTCGTGGAAGAGTAGTGGAGAAGATGGGCTGTAGATTTCCAGGAGAGCGGAGGCAGAGTCGTCGAAACGTATTGGAGGAAGTGGTCTGCGGGTTCGATGGGTTGGCTGCCATTTGTTTTGCGTTGAGTGTACATCACCGTATTTCTTCTTGACATAATAAGGCTTACGTGTATTAAAACCCTTAGCTATTGGGGTCAGCAGAAGATTTTCTTTATTGGCCTTAGCCTGTTGCTTTGGCCTTGGCTTGGATACTGCTGCCGCCTTTCACTTTTTCTGCGTGACAGGCATGGCCGAGGCGACTGGCTTCTTGCGTCCATAGATTCTGGGTTGATCCATGGAAGCAGATGGCACAAT
This sequence comes from Ascaphus truei, assembly GCA_036426205.1. Taxonomy (NCBI): domain Eukaryota; kingdom Metazoa; phylum Chordata; class Amphibia; order Anura; family Ascaphidae; genus Ascaphus; species Ascaphus truei. The sequence goes on from WSYH01002504.1 coordinate 30,073, forward strand.
GCAGTATCTGGACAAGGGCAAGTTCAGATAAAGATCATCGAGTGGTGGGCTATGCAAAGTGTGTAACCTTTTATGCATGGCGACGAGGTAGAGGTGTTGAAAGTGGGCGTACGCTAATGTGAGTCATTAACGTATAAATACACCATCCATTTTGTGGATTCACTGCACATTGAATACACATCGACTAAACATTGAATATACCTTCTTGTGTTTGTATTTCTTTCTACTCGCAGCAATGCCTGTTAAAAAGATTTCAAGGGGCGCATGCGCGACGGCTGAACTGAATGGACGTCTGAGCCATTAGCTCCGTTCCCAGCCGGCGGCAAACTTAAGCAAAAATAGACTTTCGGCATAAACACTAACACTACAAACCTACCCAAAGCTGCCCCACATGATCAGGATGTCAAAGGGGACCCGTTCAAAGCGCACCTCCACGGTCCTAACTGACTATTTCATGAAAGGGGACTGAGCACGCGCCAAGAGCCAAGCAAGAATGGCGCAAAGCGGCTCAGAATCAGAGGAGGAGGAGGATGGAGAGGAGAACACCAGAGACAATCAGATAGTGAGAAGGAGGGACATGAAGGAATTTTGCCTAGACATCAAGAAATGTCTACAGACTGAACTGACTGCATTGCGGGCAGATATTTGTGGGATCGGAGAGAGGACGGACTCCTTGGGAAAAAAAATGGATGCCACAGTGAAATCGCTCCACAGAACTGATAAACAAGTGGCACAGGTACAAGATTCGGTCAGGGAGCTCATGGACCGGCAGGAAGATGCCGACAACTGGGACCGTCGGAACAACGTGCGAGTCAGGGGAGTGCCAGAAACTGAGACTGACCCAGAGGAGTTTATGTGGAAATGGCTCCAACAGCTTATGCCTGACCGAACAGAGCAAGATCTGCACCTAGATCGCTGCCACAGAGCATTGAGAGCACGACCTCAGCCTGGAGACCCCCCAAGAGACATTATTGTCCAGTTCCACTTCTTCAAAATTAAAGAGGCATTTGGACAAATGACCAGAAATGAAGTGGAATTCGAAGGCTATAAGCTACACGTCTATCAGGACATCTCCCCCACCACCCTATTAAAACAGAAGCAGCTAGCCTCAGTCACCAAAATCTTACGAGATGCAGGGACCCGGTACAGGTGGCTGTACCCGTTTGGGCTACTGGTGGTCCAGAACGGAACGGCCAACACCCTGAGATGCCCTGAAGAGGGAGCGAATTTCATCACTAAACTGGGGCTCCAGGACAAAATCCTGGAGGAGATGGCAGCAGGAAGATCAGCCCCAGAACCAGCCTGGACAGACAACAGAAGAAGGGACAGGAAGAAGCAACCCCACAATCCAAAGTGAGGCCCCGCTCCAAGTTACAGTTAAGCACCGTCACCTACCTGCTCCAGTTGGGGTCTACTTGCTGTTATGAGCCCAGTTCAGGACTCCCTCAGGTCAGTTGCCACCCCCGTCCCTTCACCCTTACAGCGCTCCTCTGTGAATGGCGGCCGTCTTTGATTGGCACTCGCTCCACACTGGAGGGAGGGCGGAGAAAAGCGGCAACGTAGGAGGAAATACCTCCTCTCGTGAGAGGACAGAGTGCCAAAAGACATGCCACACACAAGATGGCGCCGGAACCGGATGAGGACAATGACGTGATTTGTCAAGGCCGGAAGTTTCCCGGAGTGAACTAGCAGTGAAGCGAAACTGCAGAGCGACAACACAAGGGACTACACACGACGCAGGGAGGGGGGAATAAGGAGAAGAGAGGGGGGTATACGGAGGAGGGGAGGGGGGTATACGGAGGAGGGGAGGGGGGCTATACGGAGGAGGGGAGGGGGGTATACGGAAGAGGGAAGGGGGGGTATGTGGAGGAGGGGGCTGGGAAGCACTGTCAGGAAATGGGCAATAGAGGTCCCTACTAAAAAACACAATAGCCGACAAATAATAGGAATAGGACTGGGAGAAGCAGGAAACGTAAGGGATACTCAAAAAAAAAGGCAAGTAGCGGGACATTGGAGACACAGTAAGAACATTAGAGCCCCCTGAGTAAGTAACCTCCACATGCACATCTTCCATCTCCGAGCTACTTAGGCTATAAGGAGGAATGAGTAGGAGGGCGCACGCAAGGTAGGAGACAGGCCCCCCCCCGAGCTTTACATGAGGGCGGAGTTAATAGGAAACGGGTAGGGTTAACACTAGTTTGAGGTTAGAGGTTATAATTAAGGTTTGAAGTTAAAATAATGGAGCACAATCAAGTTTTCGGGAATGACTAAAGGGAGAGGTAGTCTAAGGGTAGTTGAGTAAGATCTCCAGAACATCAGTTGCTGAAATGCTATGAGGTACAATTCCAGATGCAGTCGCCGGCCGGAGCTGCAGCCTGGTCATCGCCGTGGGTCTACAAACTCGACTCGGGGTATCCACCCCGAAGTCCGAGAAAGTCCTTGGGAGAAGAGGGATCAAAGTCACTGGGTCTGAGGGAGGAGTCCTGGAAGTGACTTCTAGGGATCCCAATATCCCAAAGGCACGGGAAGGACAATGGCCCTGGGCCATTGATTTCTTTCCCACTATGTGTACTTTTCCTTATGTGTCCTTTGTCCCCTATGTGTCTCCCTTTCCCCCCCCCCTTCTCTCCTGCCAAGGTGGAGCAACGCTGTGGCTCAAGGTACTGCAGGACATCACAGGATGGCCGGGGCTCCCAGGGGTAGCCGCGTCACCCAGGTGGGGTCCTCGACTGATGACAGGTGAGACACGACACATTACATGACGCTGAAGGTTATATCACATAACACTAAAGGGTAAAATTGCCCCCATAAGAGAAAGGTAGCCCTCACAGACTACAGGAGAAAGGGAGCAGATGTGGTCTTATTACAAGAAACCCAATTTAGCTCCCCCAGCTTCCCGAAATATTTCAACAAACACTTTCACGCAGGTCTTCCTATCCTCTGCAAAGGAGAAGAAGCGGGGAGTCACAATTCTTGTACACAAGGGCATAGACTTAGTTGTAGACACAATCAAAAAAGACAGAGAAGGAAGGTTCCTCCTGCTGTCCGGAACTATTCAACAGCAACCTATCACACTTGTGACAATATATGCTCCAAATGGGCATGACACTGACTTCTACGCAGCAACTTTTAAAGCAATCCAGAGGCACGCCAAGGTCGCCATAATAGTGGGCGGAGACTTTAACGCGGTGCTGAACACAACTCTAGATAGATCAGAGCCTCCCAGAACTGGAATACAGACAAGACCAAAGGCTCTGGAAAAGGGTCTACGAGATTTAGAATTGGTGGACATATGGAGGGAATCCCACCCCTTGATAAAAACTATACATTTTACTCGCAACCACATAACTCCTTCAGCAGAATTGATTACTTCTTTGTCAATAGCAGACTGGTCCCGCAGATCTCCCACACAGGGATCCACGATATTTTATGGTCTGATCATGCACCCATAGAGATAAGGTGCACACAAATAGGGCTGGACAGGCCTGGAGAAAATTGGAAACTAAATGAATCCCTACTTAAAATATCAGAATTACAGGAGAGGATAGGAAGTGAAATTACAAACTTCTTTACAGAAAATACAGGAAGCGTTCAATCTCATATCACCTCTGGGAGGCACATAAAGCAACACTAAGAGGGATACTTATCAGTATAGCGGCCAGGAGAAAGAGAGAGAGAAACACAAAAATCTTAGAGGACCAACAGGAACTGAAAAAATTATGGGATCAGCATAAGCGGTCTCCTGACCCCGCTAACCTTCAAAAGATCAAGGACACTCAGACAAAGCTGAAATTACTACTCACCTCTCAGGCTGAGAAGGCGCTGACTTGGTCAAAGAGGAAATTCTTTGAAAAAGCAAACAAGCCAGATACCTTGCTGGCCAGAATGCTTAACCCCAAGGGTAAGACTTATAACATCCAGGCAATCAGAACACGATCGGGCACAATTTCTGCTAACCCTCAGAAGATAGTGGGGGAATTTAAAAATTTCTATGAGCAATTATACGATGGGGAGAAGGTGATCCGCTCCTCCGGCACAGAAGGGGCCCTGAAGGATTTCCTGAGGGGTGTGAATCTGCCGGGGATGAGTGGGGGTGACAGAGAGTTTATGGGAAGAGATTTCACTTAGGAAGAAGTTATGGAGGTAATCAGAAATCTGAAGCCCTCTAAGGCCCTGGGTCCCGACGGATTCTCGAATCTATATTACAAAAAATACAAAAAGCTATTGACCCCGCATCTCCTCCGTATGTTCAACCAAGTATTAGGAGGAACCCCTTTCCCACGACACATGATCCAGATGTCAATCTCAGTAATATTCAAACAGGGAAAAGACACGCAGGACTGTGGTAGCTACAGACCAATATCCCTGATTAATTCGGATATCAAAATGTATGCTAAATTACTGGCCAATCGTTTGAGTCTAGTCCTGACCAGGCTGGTGCACCCAGATCAGGTCGGGTTTATCACAGGGCGGCAAGCCGCAGATAACACAAGACGAATAATTGATCTGTTAGAAATAGCCAATGTTCGATCAATTCCAGTTATGGCGCTCAGCCTGGACGCAGAAAAGGCATTTGACAGGATAGACTGGCCATATTTAGAGGCCACACTTGGAGCATTTGGTCTGGGGGAAAAAGTGACAAAAGCTATTCTGGCCCTATATTCAGATCCGTCGGCAAGGGTGACCCACCAGTGATTCGCTTTGGACCCCTTTTCAATTAGGAGTGGGACGAGGCAGGGCTGCCCCCTCTCCCCACTCCTCTTTGCATTATGCATGGAACCCCTAGCTGCTCAAATACGAGACAGCAAAGACATCTCAGGTATTGTCATTGGAAGCCAGTCGCATAAAGTGGCACTGTATGCAGATGATGTTTTCCTGACAATCACTAGACCCCTTATCTCTCTGCCAAACTTATTCGACATACTGGGGAGGTTTAACAGGATCTCCGGATTCAAAATGAACCAATGTAAATCTGAGGCCATGAACATAAATCTACCAAAACCACTGGAGAAGCTGATCACCCTCAACTTCAACTTTAAATGGCAGCAGAAGCTAATTAAATACCTAGGAATATATGTAACAAAGGCAACCAAACTGCTGTACCAGGCCAATTATCCCAAACTAATAAACACCCTGAAAGAGGACATAAGGCGATGGGCCACATATAAAATTTCTTGGATAGTGAAGATCCACAGCATTAAGATGAATCTGCTTCCTCGCCTTCTCTATCTCTACCAAACCTTGCCGGTGCAACTTAGATTGAAGGACACCCTCGCACTTCAATCAGAAATATATAAGTTTATCTGGGGAGGGAAGAGAGCGAGAGTGGGGAAGCAGATAATGCGAAGACAAATGGGGGCATGTGGGCTAGCGGTACCTTGTCTGTTTGCCTATTACAAAGCGGCACAATTATGCCAAATTGCGCAATGGCACACCGACCCAGACTCAAAACGATGGGTCGAGATAGAAAAGGAGATTTGTTCTCCAATTGAACTGAAAAGTCTAATTTGGCTCCCCAAAAAGGTGCGTTCAAACACCAAATGGCCGCTTTCCTCAATGACCAACTCACTCTCGGTGTGGGAGAGCACGAGACTTAAATGTAACCTGACCCATCAAACATCAGGTATGACCCCCCTATGGGATAATCCCTTATTTTCTCCGGGAATGATAAGTACCAATTTCGCAACCTGGAAAGCTAACCACCTTAATAGATTAACAGATCTGGAGGGTAGAAGAGGCATACAAACATTCAATATTCTTAAAGCTAATAAAAATATCCCAAATGCTGAATTCTTTAGATACCTCCAGATCAGAGCATTCTACCAGGCTCATCAACCTATAAATCAATTAACAAACTTCGAAAAGCTCTGTCGTTCAGGGACAACCACTAAGGGACTCATATCGCAGTTGTACAAAGAGGTAATGGGTTCGGGGGCTGCGGTGACGGAAAAACTAGGTTACATGACCAAATGGTAGGCGGACTTTGGGGAGGTGTTGGAGCTGGAGGAGTGGACGAAAATCGCAACTGCAGTCTCCAAGAGCTCCATGTGCACGACCCTACGGGAGAACGCATATAAAGTTATGATGAGATGGTACTACACCCCCACAAACTTAGCTACATTTCTGCCTAGTTACTCCCCATTGTGTTCTAGACAATGTGGACAGCAAGCAGACTTGTTGCACATGCTGTGGTCTTGCCCCAAAATAGCCGTGGTCTGGGAACTAATCAAAGATTGGCTGAACAGAATCCTAGACGTAGGGTCTCGTTAGACCCGTGGCTGTTCCTCCTAAACAGACCGACTAAAGGCCTACCCAAACATGCTCATAAACTGATAACTCACTTCGCAACGGCGATGCGGGGGGAGATCACAGCACGCTGGAAACAAAATGCAATTCCATTGATAGCAGAAATTCGGAACAGAATTTGGACGGTCTGTCAGATGGAGAAGCTGACCAGCCTGGAAAATGATATAGGCGAAAACTATCTAAAAGTCTGGACGCCGTGGCTTGCCCAGTTAGACATACCAGGGGTAGAAAAGTCCACGATTTGGCAATGATAGTGAGAAATACGTTCTCCCTGGGAGCGGCAGTGCAGACAAAAAATAAAATAAATAAATAAACAATAGACGGATGGGATAACCCAGAGATAGGCGCGGGCGAAACAGGGGAGACCCCAGCCCCCCCCTGTAAGAAATGGACCGGAAGTAAGAGAGTCCACAGCGGAACCACAGAGGAAGATATCCCCCCCCCCCCCTCCCCACCCCTCCCCCTCCACTTTTTTTTTTTTTTTTAGATCTGTCTGTCTGTCTCCCCAGTATGTCTTGTGATTAGCTAGACTGCATGGACACTGGACACGGTTATGATATTGATGTGGATAAAAATGTATGCATTGTCTGATGTACATGTGACCCTTCAATAAAATGTAAGTTGAAAAAAAAAAAAGATTTCAAAGGATCTCAGCATGGGAATTAAGGAGATGTACACGAGCGGACATCGAATTGCAGATATAAAACGCTGGTTAGCTGCTTCTGGCCTTGTTGTGCAATCAACTACCATGTGCTATCATGCACACAGAAAAACCAAACAACGCACGAGACACCAACGGTAACTAACGCGTAAGTATATATATATATAACTAAATAATACAGTATATCTATTATTGTTTATATTGCTGCATATTAATAGAACTATATATTGTGTAGACCTATCTAATTTTATAGTTATTTCGGTATATTTATATAACTACGGTATATCTATTGTTAATATTGCTGCATATTAATAGAACTATATATTGTGTAGACCTATCTAATTTTATAGTTTTTTCGGTATATTTATATAACTACAGTATATCTATTGTTTATATTGCTGCATATTAATAGAACTATATCTTGTGTAGACCTATCTAATTTTATACTATTTTTACTGCAAATGATGTGCTGTACTTGTGGCCTACCTTTGCATTCCACAAAAAAGGTTGCATATCTATGAAGCCGCGTCCAAAACACCCAGTGAAGATGCATGTGTGGGGTGCAATCTCTAGGCGTGGACCAGGATGCATCGTCATCTTTGAAGGTACAGTAAAATGTATGTCACACGCTTGTGCCTTATGCACTGTACAGTTCTAGTGTGCAGTTTTTTGAGCACTTTTCTTTTCTTGTTATAGGTATCATGAATAAAGCTTTCTTCCAAGAGAAAATTGTGCCTGAGATTGTGGAATACATCACACGTGAGTTCCCGGATGGTCACCGTTTCTACCAGGACAACGATCCGAAGCACACCGCGTCAACAGCGCATATTATTGAGCGCGGTATCAACTGGGTGAAGACACCAGCGGAGTAAGTGCGGTAACCGTGTCTCATTTTTTCCCACTGTTTTTACTGAGTACTGTATCTCTTTAGCTAATTGTCCTTTTTTTCCCTCTCCCTCCAATGACAGATCGCCAGACTTCAATCGTATCGAAATGGTCAGGCATCAGCTGAAGGACCATATCCGCAAAGTCGTGAAACCCTCCAAAAAGGATGAGTTGGCACAAGGCATACTGAGTTTTTGGAACGATGTATTCACCGTGGAACGATGCAATAAATATATTGACCATATTGCGACTGTGTTGCCCATTGTGATCGCGCGTAATGGGCAAGCATCAGGAAGGTAGTATGGTATAGTACTGTAGTATTGTAAGTACAGTATGATACAGGTAAGTATGGCACAGATTTTATTCCCCTGAGAGAGCAGCACCAGTCATCTGGTTACAAAGTAGCTACAGTATACAGTACACAATACCATAATATGCACCTATATACAGTAACTGCTTAATTTTTTTTTCTTTCCTGAGAGAGCAGCACCAGCCATCTGGTTACAAAGTATTTAACAGTAGTTACAGTATACCGTAGTTCCAGTATAGACTAGTTTGACAGTACTAACTGCATACTGTTGTCCAATATGGGGCAGCTATACAGTACACAATGCCATAATATGCACCTAGCTGTTCAATTTTTTTCTTTTATGAGAGAGCAGCACCAGACATCTGGTTGCGAAGTATTTAACAGAAGTTACAGTGTACAGTAGTTCCAGTATAGACTAGTTTGATAGTACTATATAGCACACCATGCCATAATACAGTATGCACATAACTGCACTAATTTTTTGTTTTCTTGTCTTTTCAAAAAAAAAGGATGGACTGGGGGAGAGGGGGGGTATCGTGTAAAGTTTGTGAACTGTTTGTACAGTTAAGTGTACAGTAACTAAACTGCAGTCATGATGTACACAAAACCTCTCCTCTCTCAATGAACTACTGTACTGTGCACAGAATGAGGAAGAAGATAAAGACGGAAAAAATTATATTATATATATTATTATATATTATATATTATTAATTAATATTATTATCAATGTGCATTATTCATGATTATCCACCGGCCCTCAATTTTCATCTGACAGAAGAACTGAATAAAGACTGCATTTTGTATTATTCATGATTATTTTTATATTTGTATTTTTTGTTCCTGATAAAATAAAATAATTATTTCTTTACATTCATGATAATCATAATCATTGACAACCCCCCCCCACACACACATGTACACCAAAGAAAAAAAAAGAATGACAAAAAGTGGTAATTTACTGCATCAACAACATGAATCAGATAATGTTTTTTTTTAACAATTTCACAGTGATGTCCAAATTAGATTTACATATCAAATTCGAGAAGGGATTATCAAAAGCGTTACCGTAAACATAGTGTCAAAGTGAGAATATGACATAAGGGGGGGGGTCTGACATAACAGCACTGGGATCTATGCAACCATTTTAAGTCAGCATCCATCTTAGGTTTTGTCTGAGTGAACGGGTTATGAGATGGACGTTTTTGAATGAGGTTTTTGCTTTCAACTTTCAAGTGAGAATAAACCAAGCAGCTAACTGAAAAACCTTGAGCAAAGTGCCAATGTTATGAAAAAGGCCAGACTGATAGGGATGGGTTCTGTATGTAGAGAAAGGTCACCAGCTTAATAAAGTATTATTGCTGAATCATCTCATTTAGACATCCCATAATGTCATAACTCAATGTTCGTGTGCATAATTTGTTTACCTTTTACGCTACGTAGTGACGACACGCAACCTGTAGAGGGGGGGGGGTTTAGTATTTTATGTAAAATAATGCCTGTATGCTACCATGTCTTTGGGAGGGTTTTATTTTGAAACTCTCCTTGCGTGTGCACCGCACAAGCAATAATATTTGTATATCGCAAAATATAACCTCAGACTCGTGTTGTTATTTCACGGAGCTTTTATCAGATGGCGCACCGAATAGGGACCCAAAAAAACACCGGAAGCTGAGCACCTGGAAAAACCACTCCTTGGTCACTCAAATCTGAGCGCTCGTAAGAATCAAGATAAAAGGCACCTTTTGAGGAAAGCCTGAGTTTAAAAAGTTGTTTTGAGTGATGTGTAGAGAGATGTGTTTTGAAGGGTGTCTCAATCTGTGTTGACGGGTTAACCTAGCAGTGTCAAATAAGTTTATTTGTCTGTTCCTGTATCCATTTTAAAGTGTTAAGTTTTAAGTTTTATTGGGATTAAGGTGAGAGTCCCATTAAATTTTTTGGTGTTTTGGTGATAAAGGTGAGTGTTTGTATGCTTAAGAGATTGTTTTTCAGACTGTCCTGGGTTGTGATAAATATTTTTGTTGTCTGAGCAGGAAGGGTCCCTGATTGTACATTTGCTCTGTCTTGTCATTAACATACCATGTGAGTTTATTTATGGATATCTGTTTAGAAGGTCTTATCTGTATCCATGTTATAAAAGTATAAGGTTTATCAGGACTGGGTTGGACCCGCTGAAGTGATTCAAGTTTTTCTTTTGTATAGTTATGGTGAGAAATGTGATTGGGGAACAGTCTTGTGACAGGTCCTTATTTGCATATTTACACTATTCAGAACAATAACATGCCAAAAGAGTTGTACGTAATCAGCTTGCGTTGATTATTATAACGCTAAATTGTACAGGTCAATTAACAGTTGATTTCTGTAACCGAAGAAGTATTGTACAGGTCAATTAAATTTGATTTCTGTAACAGGGGAATAATGGGAAACCAAAAATTCTCAAAGGATTGTGTGTCTGCAGACGAAAATAATAAAGAATGAATACAGAGAACGAAAAGAGACAATATAAATATTTTGTTGGCCAGTGAATGGCACTGTTTTTGTTTGTACTATTATCAAATAATTGCGCAGATGTTTAAATGAAAGAGGGGTCTTTTTCTGTGGGATTGATAAGCTCAGGGAGCGTCGTCTCGTGTGTTTTTAAAACCCACAGGGAAACATACCTTACGTTAATATGGGTCAAAAGAATTCTGTTGAGGGACAGAAGGGTCCCGCTGCATTAATTTTTACTATTGCCAGGACAGAAGTTAATATAATAACAAGTGTAAAAGAAAGTGAATAGGGAAGAAGTAGCAAGTGAATTTGCCGATAGATAATCAGGCATATGTGTTGTTGAGGAAGTAGATATTGAGGGTTATTTTTATGACAGGTTTATATGCAGAAATTGGGATAAAATTAGAGACTGTGTGTATATTGTTTGGAAGGGGCATAAAGTGTTATAAGTGTAAAAAGGTAGGACATGTTGCCAGTAATTTCAGAGCAGCCCTAAGAGAGAGAGTAGAAGAAAAAGAATGGAATTAGAAAGATTTGTTCGTACTGGCCACACGAATAGGTCTTTTGAACCAGAAAATATTCTTTTTCCTTCTGTTCTAATGGCAACTAGAAAGAGAATAAAAGCAGGTTATTTATGAGAAGTTGATTCGCTGTGTAGGAGAGAAGTTTGTGTCTATGTTCTTTGGGTGTCTGTATTGTGGTTTCTGTATTGTGTGTAAACCAGTAAAAACATGTCAATTGCATTTCTAGAGGATTAAGATGTATGGGAATATTTTGTGTTTAAAAATGTGGGTAAAAGCTCATAAGCATTGTTTGAAGTATATATTGTATTGTATGTTTTTATGTATATAACGCCATTAATAGGCACAGCGCTTCACAGGAGTGGTGCACGTCGTAATCATATAGTTATCAAAGGGTAAAGGTAAGAGGTCATGGATTAAGTGATCCAGACATAAAAGTAACATTAAGGAAGAGAAGTCCCTGCTCTGAGGAACTTACAATGTAATTGGTAGGTAGGTAGAGCGTACAGAAACAATAGGATTTGATTAGAAGCCAGGAGAGGAATTTCAGGAGCGGAAACGCAGAATCAGAGTTTAAAGAGTAGAGTGATTCTCGCAGCAGCGTTTGGGAGAGATAGTAGGGAAGACAGGTGAAAGTCAGAAAGCTGGGATAGCAGGGGATTACAGTAATCAAGAGGGGAGAGAATGAGGGTCTGAATCAGAGTTTTTAACAGTTGAGCAACAGAGGAACAGGTGTATCTTTGTGATATTGTGGAGGAAAAAGTGACAGTTATAGAAATGTTTTGAATGAAAGAGGAGAATATGAGAGAGGAGTTGGGAGTAACCCCTAAGCAGCGTGCTTGAGCCACTGGATGGAAGATTCAAGAGTAATGTTTTAAAGGAGATAATAGGGTCAGGTTTGGGAGAAAGTGTGAGGAACTCTGTTTTTGCCATGTTAAATTTAAGGCAAAAGAGGGCCTTCCAGGATGAGATAACAGAGAGACATTCAGATACTTAGGTTTGTATGGTAGGTGTAAGGTCAGGGGTTGAAAAGTAAAGGAGGGTGTTGTCAGCATAGTAGTGATATGTAAACCTAAGATATGTTATTAGGTCACCTAGAGAGAGTGTGTACAGAGAAAAGAGAAGAGTGTGGTCCACAGAGGCAAATGCTTCAGAGAGGTGGAGTAATAGGAGCAGAGTGTGATGACCTCTGTCTTGGGCAGCATGTAGTTCATGAGTTATTTTAGTGAGAATTGTCTCCGTGGAAGGAGCAGTGCAGAAGTCAGATTGTAGAGGGTTACGGAGAGAATGGGTGTTGAGAAAATGGAGCAAGCAAGAGAATACAAGACAAGTTCAGTAGTTAGACTTGGGTAGGGTCAAGCTTGCTATTTTTGAGTCATGGTATAACTATTACATGTTTGAAGGAGAATGGAAATGTAGCAGATTAGAGGGAGAAGAGGAGATCAACAGTGATGGTGACACTCTCTTTTGAGACAGTGGAAAAAGAGTCAAGGAAAGCAGGTAGAGAGTTGGAAGCAAAGTAGGATAGGAGGAAAAAGAGGGAATGTTCTGGTGTATGGATTCAACCTCTTGCTTAAAATTGCAGAAGAGTCCTGAGGTGAGGTGAAGGAAGAGTTAGTGTGGGTTAGACTTTTGAGTGTTGATTAATGGAAAGAAATAGATTTGTGTAGCTTGAGAAAGGACAGAATTGCAACAGGATAGCATAAATTTGTAGTGAATTAAATCAGTGAAACTATGAAAGTTCATACAGAAGGCATTAAAGAGAACTGAGTGGAGGGAGATAGCATGAGCGTGTGGAGTTATTTGTGTGTTAAGAAGTTATATGAACCTCAGCTATATAAAAGCCTGTTGGTTAATTTTTGAAAGGTCATAAAAAATGTAGTTCTTAGGGCTCTGGATAAAGCTCCATGTATGTAAACTTTAAGCAAAAGTTCCAATCCAATAATTATTATTTTTCAGGAAGAAGCCGTGGTGTACCATTATCTTATCTTTTCAGGGTCAATTGGCGAAACGCCCAGAAACAAAATGGCTCTTTGCCCGGAAAACAAGTCTTATAGAAAATATTTTTTCTTTAGTCAGATGAATATGCAGAGTGTCTTTAGAAATATAAAGCTGACCGTTTGCTCAGCACTGTGCAAAGAGATTATATAAAGCAAGAAATTAGTGTGAAGTCTTATACAAAATCATTTGTCTATTAACTGAATATGTGATGTATGTTATAACTTTTGATCATTTATTTTTTCCAAAGGTGTCCGTAAGCAGTGGTTATTGTCAAAAATTGCTCTGTAATCTAGAATGGGTTTTCCAGGAAGTGGTGAATTTGGGAGTCACCTCTCATTTGTGGGTGTGTCTTGTGCATAGGGTTAAATATAGGGTCAAAAGTGCAAAAGCAGTTACATAAGTGAATAAGGTATGCATTATATACAAGGCATTTCAAATTTCTTAGCAAAATAGTTACCGTGGAGTGTTTGGGGTAAAAGCCAGATAGGGATTGGCTAGGGAAATTTGTATGGGTAAAATAATGGCTTAATTGGGGGGTGAATATTTTTTCCATAACAGTGGATAGTATTGGGAGAAGAGAGATTGGCCTATAGTGTGAGACAGTGTTTTTTTGTCCCCACTTTTGAAGATTGGGACAAACTCTGGTAGTTTCCCAGGTCTTTGGGATATGGCCTGCAGACAGGATAGAATTAATTATGGAAGCAAGTGGTATGGCAAGGGATGAGGCCCTAAAGTTTCAGGAACTTAGATGGTATCAAAGTCAGGTTCACATTGGCTACTTAGTTTTAATTTGAGAGATGAATTAGGAACATTAATAGGGAATACCTCTGTCTATATGTGGATGCTAAGACAGGAGTAAACACATTGATACAAGAATTTAGTCCTAGGTATACATTATCTCCCTATGAGACACATATGGGATGACTTATGACTATCAGCAGTCCAAAGGAACGAATTAAGGACCATGTTATTGGTAATAAAACAATAAGTTGTATGCAACTAATACATTTTTTGAGTCTCTCTAGGCAACGTTGAAAGTGCACCTACTCGAGATGGGGTTAATAGTCACATATTTCCTGCGCAAGCATGCTTTTCATCCCAGGTGAAAAGGCCTAAAGTAATCACCAATACAGCAATTAAAGTGGCAGAGTCATTTTCCTGGACCCAAAGCACGTAAAGCTCGTTCCAGCTCCACCAAACGTTCCAGCGCCACCAAAGACCAAAGTCACCTAAAGCACAGCCGCATCAAGTTAACGTCTTGCCGAGTCAAAACTCTAACCGTTAACCAACGAGGACAATAAGACACCAGGCTAAGGCCAGGTTTAATCAGAACATTTCATTTTTTCAGAGACTCAATATTTTTATTCTTTAGAGTGTGTTAAGTTAGAAATTTAAGGTGTATGTAGAATTGAGCCTTGATGGGAGGATTGGTTTCCTGGAAGCGTGGCTTGTGAAAGCTCTTGTATGTGTTTTGGCAGTACTCATCACTCTCTATGTATGTGTCATGTGCAGCAAAACTTTGATCCAGAAGTGTGTTGCACCTCCACCGAGAGGAGGAGGTCACCCAGGGGCGTGTGTCAGCCACAAGGAAAGGATCATAAGTCAGCCATGTTGACCATCGCAGACGTCGTCTGTTCTGATAGTCTGAGTGAATGATGTGTGCAATGCGTGCAGGGGTGAGGATCATGCATTTCGCTTCCACAGATACCAAACCCCCTCAATTCTCAGTAATAGAATGTTGTGATGATTCTAAAATTATATGATGATAGAGATAGATGCAATTTCTTTTATCTAGCAACTGCATATCCAAAGAAAGGTTGCTTGCATAAAATAAGGTTTTTAGGATTATGTGTCTAATTTCTGTATTTTTCCAATTTTTTTAAGGGAACCTCTTTAAAGGGTGTATCAGACACTAGGAACAAGAATCAATTTATGGGTCAAGTGTCTCCACCAACCAATGAAACCTGTGTAAAAATGTATGTTTAGTCAAAAAAATAGTTTACAGGAAGGATGTGGCCTTAATTTTGCAGTTTTAATTTTATCATTAAACCAAGAACAGGTTCAGATTAGGTTTATGGCCTTACAAAACAGAATTGCTTTAGACTATGTTTTAGCTTCCAAAGGAGGGGTATGTGTTTTGATTAAAGACAATGTTGTGTTTTTATTTCAGATCAGTGTAGCAATGTGCAGCATGAACTTGATTAAATACAAGAGATTCAAAAGAGTTTTACAAAGGGAAGTGACAGATTATCACCCTTGGGGTTAGGTGAATGGCTTAGATCACTTGGAGCAAAAATGTTTTGAATGCTTGGATGTGTGGGAGTGTTACTTGTCATATATGTGTGTGTCACGTGTTGCAAAGGTATGATCCACAGGTGTGCTACCCCCTCCCCCATTCGGATGCCACTCTTTACAGATGCCAGAAAACAGCAGTACCGTGAAGAAAGAAGATGCCGACCACAGTTATTCAATTCATCAAAAGACATATTGGCCGCAGCGCCTTACGAGACTATGACAGTGAAGGGCACGCACCCTTGTCCTCTGAGTTATCCCTGGACTATCATCATGAACTTAATTCTCAAAAGCTATGTTTTAAGAATAAAAAAAAAAGGAGGGAGTGTCAAAGTGAGAATATGACATAAGGGGGGGGGTCTGACATAACANNNNCGGGGGGGTTGAACATAACAGCACTGGGATCTATGCAACCATTTTAAGTCAGCACATCTTAGGTTGTCTGAGTGAACGGGTTTGAGATGGACGTTTTTGAATGAGGTTTTTGCTTTCAACTTTCAAGTGAGAATAACCAAGCAGCTAACATGAAAAAACCTTGAGCAAAGTGCCATGTTATGAAAAAGGCCCAGACTGATAGGGATGGGTTCTGTATGTAGAGAAAAGGTCACCAGCTTAATAAAGTATTATGCTGAATCATCTCATTTAGACATCCCATAATGTCATCAACTCAATGTATTCGTGTGCAAATTTGTTTACCTTTTACGCTACGTAGTGACGCACACGCAACCTTGTAGAGGGGGGGCGTGGGTTTAGTATTTTATGTATAAATAATGCCTGTATGCTACCATGTCTTTGGGAGGGTTTTATTTTGAAACTCTCCTCTGCGGTGTGCACCGCACAAGCAATAAACTTATTTGTCTATTCTGCAAAATATAACCTCAGGACTCGTGTTTTATTTCACGGAGCTTTTATCAAAAGCCTCAAAGGGTTGCGGGGGTGGATGGGTGAGTCATGCGCAGTAATCATCAGCTAGCTCCATTCCCAAAGAGGATTACAGAGAGGTGACTCTAAGCCAACAATGGAAAATTAGGCACGCAGGCGCTGAGAGGTGATGCTCGGCTAGGGAAAAGACAATTAAAAACACAACGGCAAGCTTAGAAACGGAATGGCTCTGGAGAGGTGTCTGTGGATAAGAGGTTCAAATCCTTGCTGAGCTGAGCAAAACTGTGTGTTGCGTGGGGGAGGGGGGTACAGGGTACAGCTGCATGAAGGATTAGCTGTACTGCAGTTCAAAGAAATGGCAATATTTCAAAAGGCAGGTCATTGTAATAATTTCATCCCTACACCCCCAAATACATTAAAAGCACTCAAATAAACCATGTGCAGTCAAACGCACAGTGTCGCAGTCAAAAGCTACACACAAATTGAATATGTAATATCAATATGGTTTAGCAGGCTTGTGGAGAAAATAAAAATAAAAAATGAGGAGAAAAAAATATATATATATTTTTTTTTTTTGGTCACCCACTCTTGAACTTTGCAAGCAAGCAGTGGTGAACTTACAGACGCATCGCACGTAATAATCAGCTATGTACTCTAACTCCAATCCCAAAGAGGATTACACGCAGGCGCAGAGAGGTGATGCTCGGCTAGGGACGGACGATTAGAAACACAATGGCAAGCTTTAGAATCGGAATAGCTCTGGAGAGGGTGTCTGCGATGAGAGGTTCAAATCCCTTGGAGCGAGCCTTTGTGTGTGCGTGGGGCAGGGGGGTACATGGTACAGCTGCATGAAGGATTAGCTGTACTGCAGTTCAAAGAAGGGCATATTTCAAAAGGCTGGTCATCATAATAATTTGACCCCTACACCCCAAATACATAAAAAGAACCAAAATCAACCATGTGCAGTCAAATCGTAATATCAAGATGATTTAGGCAGTTGTGGAGAAAATAAAAAATAAAAAATGAGGAGAAAAAAAAAAATTTTTTTTTTGGTAACCCACTCTTGAACTTTGCAAGCAAGCAGTGGTGAACTTACAGACGCATGCACAGTAATCATCAGCTATCAAGCATGAATGTGATTGAAACCAGAAAGACACACATCAAAGGAATGGGGTGTGGGAGGTGTACTGTAGATAAGATAAGAAGTTGAAATAATGCAGTGCAGAACAGTAAATTATCCTGTGTGTGTGGCGTGGGGGGCGAGCGAGGGGAGAGCGCTGTATATGCGAAATGTGATACTGTTACAGTACTGTACACGCCTATGCGTTTCAACAATTTTCAAATGAGACATACAGTACAGTATGCAAATGCATGCATAAATATGCAATTTGCAATTACTGCGCGCGACACGCAGACTGTGTACTAACGAAGGTGTGAACTGCTAAAGTATTAGACTTCAAAGACAAAAGCTCGTGAACGCCCCCCTGAGTTTTTAGACGGTAATTGCAGACAGCGCTAATAAAAGCATATTACGAGCGCTAAAATACCACAATATACTCCGGACAAAAAATTAATGCATCTGCCCGTGGCTATAAGAGTTGCGCCACTACGGCCGCACGAGGCTAAAGGCGGCCGCCACTGTAATTGGGACAGCCAGCCTTATACCCCTTTATGGGGAGATGGTGCCTCAGTGGAGTGGTGTCCTCTAAGATGACGCTTCCTCCCTTTAGCCACGTGGCGGGGACCCGCAGCTCTTCAGCCAGAGGGTACTCTCTCAGCGCTCTCCCCTGCCGGGGATCGCCTGTTGGGGTATGTAAATTTTTTTATTTGAATTCTGCCGGGGGGGGGGGAAGCGGGGACCGCAGCGGAGACATGCTGCTCAGGCTTCACCACAGGTATACCCCGCTGCCAGTGCTTCCTTACCTCTCTTACATGCCGCCCAGGCTCCCCTGTGGCGTAACCTGCTCCTTGCGGCTCCCTTCCCGCTGCCCCACACTTCTGTAAGAGTGCCGCGGTGCGGACCAGGTGACATTTTCTGGTGCCGCGCGCCTGACTCCGCCTCTGATGACACGGCGCACACTCCATGCGCTTCCTGTCTCTCACCCCTCAGGCCCGCCCCCCAGGCCCTTCTCTCTCATCAGGCTTTTCCCGGGCCGACTCCTCCTCCTCCCTTGCCGTGACAAAGCCCCAGCTACAGAGACACCTTTATCCTATCAGGGTCTTCCCCGGGCCGCTCCCATTCTCCCCTGTCCGGTAGGCCCCAGCTTCCCAAACTCTTCCCTCCTATCAGGTCTTTCCCAGACCACTCCTCCGTTCCTCCCCTTCCTCTGATAGGTCCCTACCCCCATATAGTATCCTCACCATTACCTCTTGCTCTGCATAGCTTCTGTACTTGGTGCTGTCTGCTGTTGCCTGGCCCTTTTGTCTTTCAGTCCCTATTCCTGTCCCTGGATTTCTGCTGACCTCCTTGATATTGACCTTTGGGCTTTGTGCTTCGTTTATGCTGCTTTCTTGGCGTTGGACTCCTTACCTTGCAGACTTCTATATCTACTTCGCTGCTCTATCCACTCCACGACCCAAGCTTACAGACAGTCTACTTCGCTGCTCTCTCCACTCCATGTTCGGAATCGGCATTCTCCGCTTCCAGACAGATCACTCCCTCTCCGCAGGGAGCCCTGGACACACAAAACAATCTGCCTTACCGGCCTCCACGGCTCCTCGCCCCTGCCGCCGTTGCGGGATCACTCCCTCAGTCGAATTCCTCTGCTCAGTGCTGGGCGTGCGACGCCTCCTGCACGCACACACCTACACGCACGCCAGCCCCAGACGTTATGTGCATGCATTCCCAGCTTACAGAGCACAGCCTAACAGAGCACTTTTAACCACTGTGCTGCGTGAAGCAAATGTCCATGCTGCAGTTCCATGCAAATCAAGGATTACACTCAGCCTGGGCTGTAACACCTCCTCCTATCAAGGAAGACTCTTGCAGTCCTCCAGGCCTGCCCCCTTTCCATTGGCTGCCAGCTTAATGCCGTGCTTCCCATCACTCATCGTCGACATAGTCTCTGTATGAAGCATTTGACTACTCTTGTCAGTGACTCTCAGGTATTGACGCGGATTGACGACTACCCCTCTGGCTCTCGACTTCGGCTCTACTTGGACTTCATGAACTCTGGCATCCCTGTAACAGGCTTATACCTTCGATCATTCGCAACTCTCCTCCGATCTTGGCAACGGCAATAACTACTCCTCTCTACTACCTGGTACCATCAAGTATTGTCTTAATTACATACCTGGCCTGGCAACATAACACCACACTCCGGATGTGCTCCCTTTACTGTGGTGTGTGTAGTCCCTAAATCCACCTCAGCACAGGGGGTGGGTCTGGTCTGCGGGCAGCACCGGCGTAATTATGTCAAGCCACAAGACGCAGACCAGACCGAACTTCAACAGTTTCTCTCTAATCTGCTTCAGCAATAACGAGCCATGGTGGATAAATTGTAACACTTACACGCCAGGTCGCAGTACTCTCAGACAGGGTAACGACCGCGACCCTCCAATGTAAGCCCCCACTGCGCAAGCGCAGTTAGCAGCTCAGATGTAAGGATTTCTCCCCCCAAGCCTTATGCAGGTGAAACCGCAAGATTGTAGGGGTTTCACAAAACCAGTTGTGGGAGGCAGTTTAAAATGGCTCCCATCTCTACAATACTGATCGCAAGAAGGTAGCCTACATTTATAACCCCTCACTGGCAGCGCCCTGGCTTGGGCTTCCCCGGTTTTTGGAGCGACGTTCTGACCTTACCCAAGATACCGGAGTTAAAGCCGTAGTTCAACAAGGTATTCGATTTTTCTGCTCGTCGGGAGATGGCACTGTTTCTCTTCTCCAGAATCACTCAGGGACGGCGAATGGTGACACATTATGCTGTGGAATTCCAGACTCTAGCAGCCGAGACTAATGGGGACAAGAGGCTCTCGTCTCCGTGGTCTGGCAGGCTGGCAGATCCCATCAAGGATGAACTCTCGCCAATCCAGGCCGGATCAATTGGAGGTCCTCATTGATTTGGATGTCCGAGTGGATCAAAGTATCCAGGTACGCCGCTCAGAGCGTCAGCGCACTCGAGTTCATAACTTTCAAGTTCCTTCTCCAGTACTCCCAGCAACACTCCTGCACTGGAGGTGCAGAGCCAATGCAATTGGGGGTACAACGCATCCGCACACCGATACGACAGTTCCGCCCACGCCGGGGATTGTGTTTCTACTAAGGATACATGGAAACATCTGGTTCGGGAGTGTCCACTGCCGTCCGGGAAACAGGACACCCAGTGACTACAGAGGGGCTTCTCTGGGTTAAATGTCTCCACGTCCCCTTCTTAAGGTGAACTCCCTAAGAAACTACATTTCCAGTCTCCCTTCAGGCGATAAGTTCCAGACTTCTACCGCCGCCGCTTTCATTGACTAGGAGCTGGAGGAAACTTTGTGGATCTTGAATTCGCCCAGTTAAACCGCATACCACTGTGAGAAGAAGGTTCCCATCGCACTCGTCGGTAGCGATGGACGTCCTCTTACCACGGCCCACATCTCCTTAGAGACGGCTCCCTTGCTTCTGTCCCTCACTCTGCACAAGGAGATCTTAGTTCGATGCCATTCACGCTCCTGGGAACCCATCACCCTTGGTCTTCCTTGGGCTACAGTTAACAATCCTCATTGACTGGACTTCCTCTGCCCGCATTTCCTGGAGGCCGAGGTCAGGCGAGACTCATAAACTGCTGGCCAATACCTCTGTTCCACGAAGTTATCTACCTTCCGTTTACCATCAATTCCGGGACGTTTCAATAAGGTACAGTCAGACCTTTGCCGCCACACAGGACTTACGATTGTCTGATAGATATCCAGGTCTCTTTACCCAGTCCAAGACCTACCCTTGTTGTTACCAGAATCTCACGCTATGGATGAATACAATGGCGAACACACTTTATTGAAGTGTGGGCAGTTCCGCAAGCCGGGAGATTTCCCGGCTTGCAAGTGGCAGCCCTCGGCGTGCGGCGCGTTCCCGAGCACGGTCACGCGTCATCGGGTGCCTGCGCCCCTGGACGCGCGTCAGGGCTCCCGAGGAGTAGCCCTGGTGTCCCGCGATGTGGGGGACAGCGGCAGGGGGTTCCGGGGGGCACCGGCGGACCCGGTAGAGGAGAGGGGGAAGCCGCGATCGGCGGTGCCTCTCCTCCGCTGCTTCGGGGCGCGCCCGACACCTCTGGCGCACGCCAGGTAACTGCTGCGGCCGAGAACGGGCAAATGCTCGAATAAACTCGGCCGCAGCGTATATCCAGGGAGGAATCTCAAGAAAGGGTTTATTTGACACTCCAATCCCCAGCAGGGGCTGGGTTTTTCTTCGTCAAGAAAAGGAGGGTCGTTGAGGCCTTGAATCGACTACAGGGGTTTTAAACCACTCACTATTAAAAATAGTTACCCCCTTCGCCTTTACCGAACTGTTCGATAAATTACAGGGGGTTCAAGATTTTTTCCAAGTTGGATCTAAGTGGTGCCTATAACCTGGTGCGCATCAGGAAGGGGGATGAATGGAAGACGGCCTTCAACACGCGTAGGGACACTACGAATTATATGTAATGCCTTTCGGCTTATGCAATGCTCTGCTGTCTTCAAGGATTTCATCAACGACGTCTTTCGTAAGGTACTCAATATTTGTGTTATTGTAACTTGGATGAATCCTGATTTTTCCAAAGATCTCCAGGACCATATACGCCACACCTCCTATGTCCTTTCCCGTCTCTGTGTACACCATTTGTACGTCAACCTGGAGAAGTGCACCTTTCTATACGACTCTAACTCCGTTCGGGGTATATCATTTCGATGAGGGGTTTATGATGGATCCGGTAAACTCAAGCAGTTCACTGAATGGCCAAGACCCATTTGCTCTCAAGAGCCATACACGTTTTTTTGGGTCGCTAATTACTATCGTAAGTTTATACAGAGTTTTTCCACCATTGTGGCACCCCTCACTGCGCTCACCAAAAAGGAGCTGATCCTTTGCTTGGTCACCCGAGGCTATCTCCGCCTTTGAGACACTCAAAGAAGCCTTTATATCCGCACTATTCTCTGTCATCCAACATCGGACCTTCCTTCGTCCTGGAGGGCGACAGTTCTGATTGCGGCTGGTGTGCCGTTCTTCCCAGAGACCCCGCCCAAGATAAGGTTACATCCCTGTGAAATTTTTCCAAGAAATTCTCGTCTGCAGAGAGGAATATGACGGGTAACAGGGAACTCCTGGCCGTGAAGATGGCTCTTCAGGAGTGGAGACATCTGCTGGAGGGGTCAAGAAGAGCCGTTACTATTCTCACGGACCACAAGAACCTTCTTTACATAGAGACGCTCGACGCATTGGTCCACGACAGCTGTTGGGCTCTTTTTTTTTCGATTCGATTTCACCTGTCCCTATATTCCCGGGACACAAGAACGTAAAGGCAGACGACACTATCCCGTATACATTTTCTGAAGAGAGGCCAGAGGAACCGTTCGAGACTATCCTTTCACATGAGAGGATTCTCGCCAGTCTACTTTCAAGAATCTTGACAAGATTTTGCACTCCCAGAGACGCATTCCAAGGACTGGTCGTTCCGACAACAAAACTCTTTGAACATCCAAATTGTTCAGCGGTCTCTGTCTTGGGGTCACTCCTCTAAATCTGCAAGTCATCCAGGTTTATAAGAAGACTATGATATCATTCGTCGGAATTTTGGTGGCCAAGGATTCTCAAAGATATCTTGGAGTTGACGATGCGCCCACGTGCCGCTCAAGCAAGACTCCCGTCCAAAAGCCTCAGGGTTTTTGTTACCCCTTCCCGTTCCCCGACGCCCTGCGGTCCACATTCTATGGACTTCATCGTGGAGTTGCCAGGTCCAGAGGAATGAACACTATCTTGGTGTCGTGAACAGGTTCTCGAAGATGTCCCATTTCATTCCACTGAAAGGATTAACCACCTACCCCGCTCTTGCTGATAATTTACGGAGCAGATTTTCCGGATTCATGGGATCCTTCGTCCAGTGTTTCTGACAGAGGTTCTCAGTTCGTACCAATTTTGGAGAGCTTTCATGAAGAGATTGGGCATTCTTCTTCCTTCTCTTCCGCATCATACCTCAGTCCATGGCAAACGGAGAGAATCAATCAATCCCTGGAGTAGTACCTGAGATGTTTTATATCCGATTCAGGATGAATGGGCTCAACTCCTCTCTTGGGCCAGAGTATGGCCGTCAATTCTGCAAAAACAGATCCACCGGGAGTCACCTTCTTTATAAATTATGGGTTCCACCCTCCCGTCTCCCATCCAAACATTCCTGTCTGGAGTACCAGCCGTGATGAACGCATTTCTTCCCTCCAAACCGCCCATGGTCCAGGATTCAGTCTACCCTTCTACAACTCCTCCCGCAGATCGAGAAACTACAGGACGATCGTCGTCGCATCGGCGCCCAGTTACCAAACCAGGGGATTGTATGGCTCTCCTCTAGGAATATCCACCTCAAGGTGCCATCTCCATAAACTGCCACCAAGTTTCCTGGGACCCTTCCCTATTTGTGAACAAATCAATCCTGTGGCATTCCGCCAACTACCACCCAGTATGAAGATTCCCAAGTCTCATGTGTCCCTCTAAAACCATTCATCTCCAGTCATTCTTTCCGGATCAGACTCGTAAACCGGATCCATTACTGTACAAATAACGAGGAATACGAAGTCACTCTCTTTGGATTCTCGCCTATCCAGGGGTCAGATCCAGTTCTTGGTGCAGTGGAAGGGTTTGTTGGCCCTGAAGAGGGATCCTGGGTACCTCAAAGGACATTCATGCCCCGGCCCTTCTTAAGTCCTTCAGGAAAAAGTTTCCAGAGAAAACCGTTGGACGTCCTGAGGCCAGTCCTGAAGAGGGGGGTCTGTCAGGAATCGGCGTTCTCCTCGCTTCCCCACAAAGATCCTCCTCTCTGCATGGGAGCTCCCTGGACAACAATAACAAGATCTGTCCTGAAGATTGTTGGTCCATCCACCCACCACAGGCTCCTCGCCCGCGCATCGCGGGGGATCACTCCCCCGGCGAGGGTTTCCTGGACGAGGTTTTTTTAGAAGTGTCAAAGTGAGAATATGACATAAGGGGGGGGGTCTGACATAACAGCACTGGGATCTATGCAACCATTTTAATGGGCACTGTTTTTGTTTGTACTTTTATCAAATAATGCGGCAGATGTTTAAATAAGAGGGGTCTTTTTCTGTGGATTGATAAGCTCAGGGAGCGTCGTCTCGTGGGTTTTTTAAAACCCACAGGGAAACATACCTTACGTTAATATGGGTCAAAAGAATTTCGTTGAGGGACAGAAGGGTCCCGTGCATTAATTTTTACTATGCCAGGACAGAAGTTAATATAATAACAAGTGTAAAAGAAGGGAATAGGGAAGAAAGTAGCAAGTGAATTTGCGATAAGTAATCAGGCATATGTTGTTGTGAGGAAGTAGATATTGAGGTTATTTTTAGACAGGTTTATATGCAGAAATTGGGATAAAATTAGAGACTGTGTGTATATTGTTGGAAGGGGCAAAAGTGTATAAGTGTAAAAAGGTTAGGACATTGCAGTAATTTCAGAGCAGCCTAGAGAGAGAGTAGAAGAAAAGAATGGAAATGAAAGATTTGTTCGTACTGGCCACACGAATAGGTCTTTTGAACCAGAAATATTCTTTTCCTTCTGTCTCAATGGCAACTAGAAAGAGAATAAAGCAGGTTATTTAGAGAAGTTGATTCGCTGTGTAGGAGAGAAGTTTGTGTCTATGTCTTTGGGTTGTCTGTATTGTGGTTTCTTGTATTGTGTGTAAACCAGATAAAACATGTCACTTGCATTTCTAGAGGATTAAGATGTATGGGAATATTTTGTGTTTAAAAATGTGGGTAAAAGCTCATAAGCATTGTTTGAAGTATATATTGTATTGTATGTTTTTATGTATATAACGCCATTAATAGGACAGCGTTCACAGGAGTGGTGCACGTCGTAATCAATAGTTATCAAAGGGTAAAGGTAGAGGTCATGGATTAAGTGATCCAGACATAAAAAGTAACATTAAGGCAGAGAAGTCCCTGCTCTGAGGAAAATTACAATGTAATTGGTAGGTAGGGTAGGCGTACAGAAACAATAGGATTTGATTAGAAGCCAGGAGAGGAATTTCCGGAGGGAGCGGAAACGCAGAATCAGAGTTTAAGAGTAGAGTGATTCTCGCAGCAGCGTTTGGGAGAGATAGTAGGGAAGACAGGTGAAGTCACGAAAGCTGGTGATAGCAGGGGATTAACAGTAATCAAGAGGGGAGAGAATGAGGGTCTGAATCAGAGTTTTAACAGTTGAGCAACAGAGGAACAGGTGTATCTTGTGATATTGTGGAGGAAAAAAGTGACAGTTATAGAAATGTTTTGAATGAAAGAGGAGAATATGAGAGAGGAGTTGGGGAGTAACCCCTAAGCAGCGTGCTTGAGCCACTGATGGAAGATTCAAGAGTAATGTTTTAAAGGAGATAATAGGGTCAGGTTTGGGAGAAAGTGTGAGGAACTCTGTTTTTGCCATGTTAAATTTAAGGCAAAAGATGGGCCTCCAGGATGAGATAACAGAGAGGACATTCAGATACTTAGGTTTGTATGGTAGGTTGTAAGGTCAGGGGTTGAAAAGTAAAAGGAGGGTGGTGTCAGCATAGTAGGTAATGTAAACCTAAGATATGTTATTAGGTCACCTAGAGAGAGTGTGTAAGAGAGAAAGAGGAAGAGTGTGGTCCACAGAGGCAAATCTTCAGAGAGGTGGAGTAATAGGAGCAGAGTGTGATGACTCTGTCTTGGGCAGCATGTAGTTCATGAGTTATTTTAGTGAGAATTGTCTCCGTGGAAGGAGCAGTGCAGAAGTCAGATTGTAGGGGTTACGGAGAGAATGGGTGTTGAGAAAATGGAGCAAGCAAGAGAATACAAGACAAGTTCAGTAGTTAGACTTGGGTAGGGTCAAGCTTGCTATTTTTGAGTCATGGTATAAATATACATGTTTGAAGGAGAATGGAAATGTAGCAGATTAGAGGGAGAAGAAGAGGAGATCAAACAGTGATGGTGACACTCTTTTTGAGACAGTGGAAAAAAGAGTCAAGGAAAGCGGTAGAGAGTTGGAAGCAAAGTAGGATAGGAGGAAAAAGAGGGAATGTTCTGGTGTATGGATTCAACCTCTTGCTTAAAATTGCAGAAGAGTCCTGAGGTGAGGGTGAAGGAAGAGTTAGGTGTGGGTTAGACTTTTGAGTGTTGATTAATGGAAAGAAATGATTTGTGTAGCTGAGAAAGGACAGAATTGCAACAGGATAGCATTAATTTGGTAGTGAATTAATCAGTGAAACTATGAAAAGTTCATACAGAAGGCATTAAGAGAAACTGGTGGAGGGATGAGATGGAGATGTTGAGCGTGTGGAGTTATTGTGTGTTAAGAGTTATATGAACCTCAGCTATATAAAAGCCTGTTGGTTAATTTTTGAAAGGTCATAAAAAATGTAGTTCTTAGGGTTGGATAAAGCTCCATGTATGTAAACTTTAAGCAAAAGTTCCAATCCAATAATATTATTTTTCCAGAAGACGCCGTGGTGTACCATTATCTTATCTTTTCAGGGTCAATGGCGAAACGCCCAGAAACAAAAGGCTCTTTGCCCGGGAAAAACAAGTCTTATAGAAAAATATTTTTCTTAGTCGATAGAATATGCAGAGTGTCTTTAGAAATATAAAGCTGACCGTTTGCTCAGCACTGTGCAAAGAGATTATAAAAGCAAGAAATTAGTGTGAAGTCTTATACAAAAATCATTTGCTATAACTGAATATGTGATGTATGTTATAACTTTTGATCATTTATTTTTTCCAAAGGTGTCCGTAAGCAGTGGTTATTGTCAAAAATTGCTCTGTAATCTAGATGGGTTTTCCAGGAAGTGGTGAATTTGGGAGTCACCTCTATTTGTGGGGTGTGTCTGTGTTTGTGCATAGGAGTTAAATATAGGGTCAAAAGTGCAAAAGCAGTTACATAAGTGAATAACGGTATGCTATATACAAGGCATTTCAAATTTCTTAGCAAAATAGTTACCGTGGAGTGTTTGGGTAAAAGCCAGATAGGGATTGGCTAGGGAAATTTGTATGGGTTAAAATAATGGCTTAATTGGGGGGTGAATATTTTTCCATAACAGTGGATAGTATTGGGAGAAGAGAGATTGGCCTATAGTGTGAGACAGTTGTTTTTGTCCCCATTTTGAAGATTGGGACAAACTCTGGTAGTTTCCAGGTCTTGGGATATGGCCTGCAGACAGGATAGAATTAATTATGGAAGCAAGTGGTATGGCAAGGGATGAGGCCCTAAAGTTTCAGGAACTTAGATGGTATCAAAGCAGGTTCACATTGGCTACTTAGTTTTAATTGAGAGATGAATTAGGAACATTAATAGGGAATACCTCTGTCTATATGTGGATGCTAAGACAGGGGAGTAAACACATTGATACAAGAATTTAGTCCTAGGTATACATTATCTCCCTATGGAGACACGGGGATGACTTATGACTATCAGCAGTCCAAAGGAACGAATTAAGGACCATGTTATGGTAATTAAACAATAAGTTGTATGCAACTAATACATTTTTTGAGTCTCTCTAGGCAACGTGGAAAGTGCACCTACTCGAGATGGGGTTAATAGTCACATATTCCTGTGCAAGCATGCTTTTCATCTCAGGTGAAAGGCCCTAAAGTAATCACCAATACAGCAATTAAAGCGGCGGCAGAGTCATTTTCCTGGACCCAAGTACAGTAAAGCTCGTTCCAGTTCCACCAAACGTTCCAGCGCCAATCAAAGACCAAAGTCACCTAAAGCACAGCCGCATCAAGTAACGTTCTTGCCGAGTCAAAACTCTAACCGTTAACCAAAGAGGAAAATAAGACACCAGGCTAAGGCCAGTGTTTATCAGAACATTTCATTTTTTCAGGAGACTCAATATTTTTTTTTAGAGGTGTGTAAGTTAGAAATTTAAGGGTGTATGTAGAATTGAGCCTTGATGGGAGGATTGGTTTCCTGGAAGCGTGGCTTGTGAAAGCTCTTGTATGTGTTTTGGCAGTACTCATCATCTCTATGTATGTGTCATGTGCAGCAAAACTTTGATCAGAAGTGTGTTGCACCTCCACCGAGAGGAGGAGGTCACACCAGGGGCGTGTGTCAGCCACAAGGAAAGGATCATAAGTCAGCCATGTTGACCATCGCAGACGTCGTCTGTGTCTGATGTCTGAGTGAATGATGTGTGCAATGCGTGCAGGGGTGAGGATCATGCATTTCGCTTCCACAGATACCAAAACCCCTCAATTCTCAGTAATAGAAGTTGTGATGATTCTAAAATTATTGATGATAGAGATAGATGCAATTTCTTTTATCTAGCAACTGCATATCCAAAGAAAGGTTGCTTGCATAAAATAAGGTTTTTAGGATTATGTGTCTAATTTCTGTATTTTCCAATTTTTTAAGGGAACCTCTTTAAAGGGTGTATCAGACAATAGGAACAAGAATCAATTTATGGGTCAAGTGTCCCACCAACCAATGAAACCGTGTGTAAAAATTTGTGTTAGTCAAAAAAAAATGTTACAGGAAGGATGTGGCCTTAATTTTGCAGTTTTAATTTTATCATTAAACCAAGAACAGGTTCAGATTAGGTTTATGGCTTACAAAACAGAATTGCTTTAGACTATGTTTAGCTTCCAAAGGAGGGGTATGTGTTGATTAAAGACAATGTTGTGTTTTTATTTCAGATCAGTGTAGCAATGTGCAGCATGAACTTGATAAATACAAGAGTCAAAAGAGTTTTACAAAGGGAAGTGACAGATTATCACCTTGGGGTTAGGTGAATGGCTTAGATCACTTGGAGCAAAAATGTGTTGAATGCTTGGATGTGTGGGAGTGTTACTTGTCATATATGTGTGTGTCACGTGTTGCAAAGGTATGATCCACAGGTGTGCTACCCCCTCCCCCATTCGGATGCCACTCTTTACAGATGCCAGAAAACAGCAGTACGGTGAAGAAAGAAGATGCCGACCACAGTATTCACATTCATCAAAAGACATATTGGCCGCAGCGCCTTACGAGACTATGACAGTGAAGGGCAAGCACCCTTGTCCTCTGAGTTATCCCTGGACTATCATCATGAACTTAATTCTCAAAAGCTATGTTTTAAGAATAAAAAAAAAAGGAGGGAGTGTCAAAGTGGAAGAAGACATAAGGGGGGGGGTCTGACATAACAGCACTGGGATCTATGCAACCATTTTAAGTCAGCACATCTTAGGTTTGTCTGAGTGAACGGGTTTGAGATGGACGTTTTTGAATGAGGTTTTTGCTTTCAACTTTCAAGTGAGAATAACCAAGCAGCTAACATGAAAAAACCTTGAGCAAAGTGCCATGTTATGAAAAAGGCCCAGACTGATAGGGATGGGTTCTGTATGTAGAGAAAAGGTCACCAGCTTAATAAAGTATTATGCTGAATCATCTCATTTAGACATCCCATAATGTCATCAACTCAATGTATTCGTGTGCAAATTTGTTTACCTTTTACGCTACGTAGTGACGCACACGCAACCTTGTAGAGGGGGGGCGTGGGTTTAGTATTTTATGTATAAATAATGCCTGTATGCTACCATGTCTTTGGGAGGGTTTTATTTTGAAACTCTCCTCTGGCGTGTGCACCGCACAAGCAATAAACTTATGTGTCTATTCGCAAAATATAACCTCAGACTCGTGTTGTTATTTCACGGAGCTTTTATCAAAAGCCTCAAAGGGTTGCGGGGGTGGATGGGTGAGTCATGCGCAGTAATCATCAGCTAGCTCCATTCCCAAAGAGGATTACAGAGAGGTGACTCTAAGCCAACAATAGGAAAATTAGGCACGCAGGCGCTGAGAGGTGATGCTCGGCTAGGGAAAGACAATTAAAAACACAACGGCAAGCTTTAGAAACGGAATGGCTCTGGAGAGGTGTCTGTGGATAAGAGGTTCAAATCCTTGCTTGAGCAAACCTTGTGTGTGTGCGTGGGGGAGGGGGGTACAGGGTACAGCTGCATGAAGGATTAGCTGTACTGCAGTTCAAAGAAATGGCATATTTTCAAAAGGCAGGTCATTGTAATAATTTCATCCCTACACCCCCAAATACATTAAAAGCACTCAAATAAACCATGTGCAGTCAAACGCACAGTGTCGCAGTCAAAAGCTACAGCACAAATTGAATATCGTAATATCAATATGGTTTAGGCAGGCTTGTGGAGAAAATAAAAATAAAAAATGAGGAGAAAAAATATATATATATTTTTTTTTTTTGGTCACCCACTCTTGAACTTTGCAAGCAAGCAGTGGTGAACTTACAGACGCATGCGCAGTAATAATCAGCTATGTACTCTAACTCCCATCCCAAAGAGGATTACACGCAGGCGCAGAGAGGTGATGCTCGGCTAGGGACGGACGATTAGAAACACAATGGCAAGCTTTAGAATCGGAATAGCTCTGGAGAGGTGTCTGTCGATGAGAGGTTCAAATCCTTGCTTGAGCGAGCCTTGTGTGTGTGCGTGGGGCAGGGGGGTACATGGTACAGCTGCATGAAGGATTAGCTGTACTGCAGTTCAAAGAAATGGCATATTTTCAAAAGGCTGGTCATCATAATAATTTGACCCCTACACCCCCAAATACATAAAAAGCACACAAATCAACCATGTGCAGTCAAATCGTAATATCAAGATGATTTAGGCAGGCTTGTGGAGAAAATAAAAATAAAAAATGAGGAGAAAAAAAAAATATTTTTTTTTTGGTAACCCACTCTTGAACTTTGCAAGCAAGCAGTGGTGAACTTACAGACGCATGCACAGTAATCATCAGCTATCAAGCATGAATGTGATTGAAACCAGAAAGACACACATTCAAAGGAATGGTGTGGGAGAGGTGTACTGTAGATAAGATAAGAAGTTGAAATACTGCAGTGCAGAACAGTAAATTATCCTGTGTGTGTGCGTGGGGGCGAGCGAGGGGAGAGCGCTGTATATGCCGAAATGTGATACTGTTACAGTACTGTACACGCCTATGCGTTTCAACAATTTTCAAATGAGACATACAGTACAGTACTGCAAATGCATGCATAAATATGCAATTTGCAATTACTGCGCGCGCACACGCAGACTGTGTACTAACGAAGGTTGAACTGCTAAAGTATTAGACTTCAAAGACAAAAGCTCGTGAACGCCCCCCTGAGTTTTTAGACGGTATTGCAGACAGCGCTAATAAAAAGCTAATATTACGAGCGCTAAAATACCACAATATACTCCGGACAAAAAATTAATGCATCTGCCCGTGGCTATAAGAGTTGCGCCACTACGGCCGCACGAGGCTAAAGGCGGCCGCCACTGTAATTGGGACAGCCAGCCTTATACCCCTTTATGGGGAGATGGTGCCTCAGTGGAGTGCTCCTCTAAGATGACCGCTTCCTCCCCTTTAGCCACGTGGCGGGACCCGCAGCTCCTTCAGCCAGAGGGTACTCTCTCAGCGCTCTCCCCTGCCGGGATCGCCTGTTGGGGTATGTAACTTTATTTATTTGATTCTGTCTCGGGGGGGGGAAGCGGGGACCGCAGCGGAGACATGCTGCTCAGGCTTCACCACAGGTATACCCGCTGCCAGTGCTTCCTTACCTCTCTTACATGCCGCCCAGGCTCCCCGGTGGCGTACCTCGCTCCTTGCGGCTCCC
The DNA here is from genome assembly GCA_036426205.1 of Ascaphus truei. Classification (NCBI taxonomy): domain Eukaryota; kingdom Metazoa; phylum Chordata; class Amphibia; order Anura; family Ascaphidae; genus Ascaphus; species Ascaphus truei. The sequence continues at coordinate 62,206 of WSYH01002504.1, forward strand.
TCTCCCGCTGCCCCCACACTTCTGTAAGAGTGACGCGTGCGGACCCAGGCTGACATTTTCTGGTGCCGCGCGCCTGACTCCGCCTCTGATGACACGGCGCACACTCCATGCGCTTCCCTGTCTCTCCCCCATCAGGCCCGCCCCCCAGGCCCTTCTCTCTCATCAGGCTCTTTCCCGGGCCGCTCCTCCCCTCCTCCCCTTGCCGTGACAAGCCCCAGCTACCGAGACACCTTTCTCCTATCAGGTCCTTCCCCGGGCCGCTCCTCCATTCCTCCCCCTGCTCCGATAGGCCCCAGCTTCCCAAACTCTTCCCTCCTATCAGGTCTTTCCCCAGACCACTCCTCCGTTCCTCCCCTTCCTCTGATAGGTCCCTACCCCCTATATAGTATCCCCTCACCATTACCTCCTTGCTCTGCATAGCTTCTGTACCTTGGTGCTGTCTGCTGTTGCCTGGCCCCTTTTGTCTTTCAGTCCCTATTCCTGTCCCTGGATATTCTGCTGACCTCCCTTGATATTGACCTTTGGCTTTGTGCTTCGTTTATGCTGCTTTCTTGGCGTTGGACTCCTTACCTTGCAGACTTCTATATCTACTTCGCTGCTCTATCCACTCCACGACCCAAGCTTACAGACAGTCTACTTCGCTGCTCTCTCCACTCCATGTCAGGAATCGGCATTCTCCTCGCTTCCCAGACAGATCACTCCCTCTCCGCAGGGAGCCCCTGGACACACAAAACAATCCTGCCTTACCGGCCTCCACGGCTCCTCGCCCCTGCCGCCGTTGCGGGATCACTCCCCTCAGCGATTCCTCTGCTCAGTGCTGGGCGTGCCGACGCCCTCCTGCACGCACACCTACACGCACGCCAGCCCCAGACGTTATGTGCATGCATTCCCAGCTTACAGAGCACACGCCTAACAGAGCACTTTTAACCACTGCTGCTGCAGTGAAGCAAATTCCATGCTGCAGTTCCATGCAAATCAAGGATTACACTCAGCTGGGCTGTAACACCTCCCTCCTATCAGGGAAGACTCCTTGCAGTCCTCCAGGCCTGCCCCCTTTTCCCATTGGCCTGCCCAGCTTTATTATGCCTGTGCTTCCCATCACTCATCGCTCGACATAGTCTCTGTATGGAAGCATTTGACTACTCTTTCAGTGACTCCTCAGGTATTGACGCGGATTGGACGACTACCCCCTCTGGCTCTCGACTTCGGCTCTACTTGGACTTCATGACTTCTGGCATCCCTGTAACACGGCTTATACCTTCGATCATTCGCAACTCTCCTATCCCTGATCTTGGCAACGGCAATAACTACTCCTCCTCTACTACCGGTACCATCAAGTATTGTCTTAATTACTATACCTGGCCTGGCAACATTAACACCACACTCCGGATGTGCTCCCTTTACTGTGGGTGTGTGTATCCCTACATCCCACCTCAGCACAGGGGGTGGGTCTGGTCTGCGGGCAGCACCGGCGTAATTATGTCAAGCCCACAAGACGCAGACCAGACCGAACTTCAACAGTTTCTCTCTAATCTGCTTCAGCATAACCGAGCCATGGTGGATCAAATTGTAACACTTACACGCCAGGTCGCAGTACTCTCAGACAGGGTACCGACCGCGACCCTGCCAGATGTAAGCCCCCACTGCGCAAGCGCAGTTAGCAGCTCAGATGTAAGGATTTCTCCCCCCAAGCCTTATGCAGGTGAACCGCAAGATTGTAGGGGTTTCCAAAACCAGTGTGAGGTGCAGTTTAAAATGGCTCCCCATCTCTACAATACTGATCGCAAGAAGGTAGCCTACATTTATAACCCCCTCACTGGCAGCGCCCTGGCTTGGGCTTCCCCGGTTTGGGAGCGACGTTCTGACCTTACCCAAGATTACCCGGCATTTAAAGCCGAGTTTCAACAAGTATTCGATTTTTCTGCTCGTCGGGAGATGGCATCTGTTTCTCTTCTCCAGATCACTCAGGGACGGCGAATGGTGACACAGTATGCTGTGGAATTCCAGACTCTAGCAGCCGAGACTAACTGGGGACAAGAGGCTCTCGTCTCCGTGTTCTGGCAAGGCCTGGCAGATCCCATCAAGGATGAACTCTCTCGCCAATCCAGGCCGGATCAATTGGAGGTCCTCATTGATTTGGATGTCCGAGTGGATCAAAGTATCCAGGTACGCCGCTCAGAGCGTCAGCGCACTCGCGTTCATAACTTTCAAGTTCCGTTCTCCAGTACTCCCAGCAACACTCCTGCACTGGAGTTGCCAGAGCCAATGCAATTGGGGGTACAACGCATCCGCACACCGATACGACAGTTCCGCCACGCCGGGGGATTGTGTTTCTACTAAGGATACATGGAACATCTGGTTCGGGAGTGTCCACTGCGTCCGGGAAACAGGAACACCCAGTGACTACAGAGGGGCTCTCTCTGGGTGAAATGTCTCCACGTCCCCTTTCTAAAGGTGAACTCCCTAAGAAACTTACATTTCCAGTCTCCCTTTCAGGCGATAAGTTCCAGACTTCTACCGCCGCTTTCATTGACTCAGGAGCTGGAGGAAACTTTGTGGATCTTGAATTCGCCAGGTTAAACCGCATACCACTCGTGAGAAAGAAGGTTCCCATCGCACTCGTCGGTATCGATGGACGTCCTCTTACCCCGGCCCACATCTCCTTAGAGACGGCTCCCTTGCTTCTGTCCTCACATCTGCACAAGGAGATCTTAGTTCTCGATGCCATTCACGCTCCTGGGATACCCATCACCCTTGGTCTTCCTTGGCTACAGCTTAACAATCCTCTCATTGACTGGACTTCCTCTGCCCGCATTTCCTGGAGGCCGAGGTCAGGCGAGACTCATCAACTGCTGGCCAATACCTCTGTTCCCGAAGTTATTCTACCTTCCGTTTACCATCAATTCCGGGACGTTTTCAATAAGGTACAGTCAGACCTCTTGCCGCCACACAGGACTTACGATTGTCTGATCGATCTAGTTCCAGGTTACTCTTTACCCAAGTCCAAGACCTACCCCTTGTTGTTACCAGAATCTCACGCTATGGATGAATACACTGGCGACACACTTTATTGAAGTGTGGCCAGTTCCGCAAGCCGGGAGATTTCCCGGCTTGCAAGTGGCAGCCCCTCGGCGTGCGGCGCGTCTCCGATGCACGGTCACGCGTCATCGGGTGCCTGCGCCCCCTGGACGCGCGTCCAGGGCTCCCCGAGGGAGCCCTGGTGTCCCGCGATGTGGGGGACAGCGGCAGGGGGTTCCGGGGGACCCGGCGGACCCGGAGAGGAGAGGGGGAAGCCGCGATCGGCGGGCCTCTCCTCCGCTGCTTCGGCGCGCGCCCGACACCATCTGGCGCACGCCAGGTAACTGCTGCGGCCGAGAACGGGCAAATGCTCGAATAAACTCGGCCGCAGCAGTATATCCAGGAGAATCTCAAGAAAGGCTTTATTTGACACTCCAATTCCCCAGCAGGGGCTGGGTTTTTCTTCGTCAAGAAAAAGGACGGGTCGTTGAGGCCTTGAATCGACTACAGGGGTTTAAACCACATCACTATTAAAAATAGTTACCCCCTTCGCCTTATTACCGAACTGTTCGATAAATTACAGGGGGTCAAGATTTTTTCCAAGTTGGATCTACGTGGTGCCTATAACCTGGTGCGCATCAGGAAGGGGGATGAATGGAAGACGGCCTTCAACACGCGTAGTGGACACTACGAATATCTAGTAATGCCTTTCGGCTTATGCAATGCTCCTGCTGTCTTCAAGGATTTCATCAACGACGTCTTTCGTAAGGTACTCAATATTTTTGTTATTGTATACTTGGATGATATCCTGATTTTTTCCAAAGATCTCCAGGACCATATACGCCACACCTCCTATGTCCTTTCCCGTCTCTGTGTACACCATTTGTACGTCAACCTGGAGAAGTGCACCTTTCATACGACCTCTACTCCGTTCCTGGGGTATATCATTTCCGATGAGGGGTTTATGATGGACTCCGGTAAACTTCAAGCAGTCACTGAATGGCCAAGACCCATTTCTCTCAAGGCCATACAACGTTTTTTAGGGTTCGCTAATTACTATCGTAAGTTTATACAGAGTTTTTCCACCATTGTGGCACCCCTCACTGCGCTCACCAAAAAAGGAGCTGATCCTTCTGCTTGGTCACCCGAGGCTATCTCCGCCTTTGAGACACTCAAAGAAGCCTTTATATCCGCACCTATTCTCTGTCATCCCAACATCGAACTTCCCTTCGTCCTGGAGGGCGACAGTTCTGATTGCGGCGCTGGTGCCGTTCTTTCCCAGAGACCCACGCCCCAAGATAAGTTACATCCCTGTGCATATTTTTCCAAGAAATTCTCGTCTGCAGAGAGGAACTATGACGTGGGTAACAGGGAACTCCTGGCCGTGAAGATGGCTCTTCAGGAGTGGAGACATCTGCTGGAGGGGTCAAAAGAGCCGTTTACTATTCTCACGGACCACAAGAACCTTCTTTACATAGAGAACGCTCGACGCCTTGGTCCACGACAGGCTCGTTGGGCTCTTTTTTTTCTCGATTCGATTTTCACCTGTCCTATATTCCCGGGACCAAGAACGTAAAGGCAGACGCACTATCCCGTATACATTCTTCTGAAGAGAGGCCAGAGGAACCGTTCGAGACTATCCTTTCACATGAGAGGATTCTCGCCACGTCTACTTTCAAGAATCTTGACAAGATTTTGCACTCCCAGAGACGCATTCCCAAGGACTTGGTCGTTCCCGACAACAAACTCTTTGAACCATCCAAATTTGTTCCAGAGGTCCTGTCTTGGGGTCACTCCTCTAAATCTGCAAGTCATCCAGGTTTTAAGAAGACTACTGATCTCATTCGTCGGAATTTCTGGTGGCCAAGGATGTCTCAAGATATTCTGGAGTTGACCCGCGCATGCCCCACGTGCGCTCAAAGCAAGACTCTCCGTCAAAAGCCTCAGGGTTTTCTGTTACCCCTTCCAGTTCCCGACCGCCCCTGGTCCCACATTTCTATGGACTTCATCGTGGAGTTGCCCAGGTCCAGAGGAATGAACACTATCTTGGTGGTCGTGAACAGGTTCTCGAAGATGTCCCATTTCATTCCACTTAAAGGATTACCCACCTCCCCCGCTCTTGCTGATATATTTACGGAGCAGATTTTCCGGATTCATGGGATTCCTTCGTCCATTGTTTCTGACAGAGGTTCTCAGTTCGTATCCAAATTTTGGAGAGCTTTCATGAAGAGATTGGGCATCTCTTCTTCCTTCTCTTCCGCCTATCATACTCAGTCCAATGGACAAACGGAGAGAATCAATCAATCCCTGGAGTAGTACCTGAGATGTTTTATATCCGATTTCCAGGATGATTGGGCTCAACTCCTCTCTTGGGCAGAGTATGCCGTCAATTCTGCAAAAAACGAGTCCACCCGGGAGTCACCCTTCTTTATAAATTATGGGTTCCACCCTCCCTGTCTTCCCATTCCCAACATTCCTTCTGGAGTACCAGCCGTAGATGAACGCATTTCTTCCCTCCAAACCGCATGGTCCAGGATTCAGTCTACCCTTCTCAACTCCTCCCGCAGATCGAAACTACAGGCCGATCGTCGTCGTCATCGGCGCCCAGTTACAAACCAGGGGATTTGGTATGGCTCTCCTCTAGGAATATCCACCTCAAGGTGCCATCTCCTAAACTGCCACCTAAGTTCCTGGGACCCTTCCCTATTTGTGAACAAATCAATCCTGTGGCATTCCGCTCCAACTACCACCCAGTATGAAGATTCCCAATGTCTTTCATGTGTCCCTCTTAAAACCATTCATCTCCAGTCACTTCTTTCCGGATCAGACTCGTAAACCGGATCCCATTACTGTACAAAATAACGAGGAATACGAAGTTCACTCTCTTTTGGATTCTCGCCTATCCAGGGGTCAGATCCAGTTCTTGGTGCAGTGGAAGGGTTTTGGCCCTGAAGAGGGATCCTGGGTACCTTCAAAGGACATTCATGCCCCGGCCCTTCTTAAGTCCTTCAGGAAAAAGTTTCCAGAGAAACCGTTCTTGGACCGTCCTGAGGCCATTCCTGAAGAGGGGGGTACTGTCAGGAATCGGCGTTCTCCTCGCTTCCCACACAGATCACTCCCTCTCTGCAGGGAGCCCCTGGACACACAAAACAATCCTGCCTTACTGGCCTCCACGGCTCCTCGCCCCTGCCGCCATCGCGGGATCACTCCCCTCGGCGATTCCTCTGCTCAGCGCCGGGCGCACCCACGCCCTCCTGCACGCACACCTTCACGCACGCCAGCCCCAGACGTTATGTGCATGCATTCCCAGCTTACAGAGCACACTCCTAACAGAGCACTTTTAACCACTGCTGCTGCAGTGAGGCGTCGCCCCAAAGCATCACACAGTTCCATGCAAATCAAGGATTACACTCAGCTGGGCTGTAACACTACCCTCCTATCAGGGAAGACTCCTTGCAGTCCTCCAGGCCTGCCCCCTTTTCCATTGGCCTGCCCAGCTTTATTATGCCTGTGCTTCCCATCACTTGTCGCTCGACATAGTCTCTGTATGGAAGCATTTGACTACTCTCTCAGTGACTCCTCAGGTATTGACGCGGATTGGACGACTACCCCCTCTGGCTCTCGTCTTTGGCTCTACTTGGACTTCGTGACTTCTGCCATCCCTGTAACACGGCTTATACCTTCGATCATTCGCAACTCTCCTATCCCTGATCTTGGCAACGGCAATAACTACTCCTCCTCCTCTACTACCGGTACCGGCAAGTATTGTCTTCATTACTATACCTGGCCTGGCAACATTAACACCACACTCCGGACGCGCTCCCTTTGCTGCGGGTGTGTGTATCCCTACTTCCCACCTCAGCACAGGGGACGGGTCTGGTCTGCGGGCAGCACCGGCGTAACACTCCATGACCCAGGCTTACGGACACTCAACTACGCTGCTCTCTCCATTCCACGACCACTGGCTTACGGACTATAACTACCACCGCTGGAGTTGGCAAGTATGGTACTCTTTATATTGTTGTTACCCGGACCATCTACGTTACTTCCACACTCCGGCCGTGCCCCCGTTTACTGTTAGGTGTGGTATTATCCCTTTCCACCTCAGTCCTGGGGTCTCGTCTGGTCTGCGGGCAGGCCGAGCATTACATTATGCAGAGCCCAAAGGACCCAGACCCCCCTGGGGTGGATGATACCCTAACCACCGTCTCCAAACACTTTACCTTTTTGGACAACCATGTTACTGCATTAAACCAACATGTTGCTACCCAAACCTCTCAGATTCCCCAGCTTAATGTCTCCAGCTCCATTATCCCTCCCACTGTCTCCCGTGAAGGAATGGGCCCTTCGGAGTTACGTATCCCTACGCCCAGTAAATATGCGAGGGACCCACGTGGATGCCGTGGTTTTTTAAATCAGAGTGAGATACAATTCGAACTGTCGCCCTCTTGCTTCCCCACGGATCGTACCAAAGTAGCTTATGTTTTCTCCCTTCTTACTGTGGACGCCCTGGCCTGGGCTTCACCTACCTGGGAATTGAAGCCTGAACTCACCTACAACTTCCCTACTTTTAAAAGAGAATTCCGTTTAGTCTTTGACACCCCGGAATGTAGTGATATGGCTGCTTCCTCCTTGTTCCAGATTACGCAGGGTCAGAGATCAGTGGCACGTTACACTCTGGAGTTCCGGACTATCACAGCTGAGACTGATTGGAACGATGGGGCACTTTCCGCGGCGTTCTGGTAGGGACTTTCGGAATCCTTAAAAGACGAGCTGGTGGCTCGTGAAAGGCCATCCTCACTGGAGGCCCTAATCGCTTTGTGCATCAGAGTAGATCAAAGACTTCTGGAGAGGTGGGCTGAACGTCAACATCTTCATCCTTCTGTTTCCTTATCTTCAAATTCCAGGTCTCCTGCTCCTTTTCTACCAGCATTGGAAGCTCCGGAACCCATGCAACTGGGCAGTCATCTACTTCCTTCCACGGAGAGAGTACGTCGGAGAAACGAAGTCCTGTGCTTCTATTGTGGATCTCCTGGGCACATCCTGCTGCATTGTCCCTTGAGGCCGGGAAACGCCAACACCCAGTGAGGTACGAGGGAATCTCGCTAGGTACCATCTCTTCTTTTCCCTCATCCGCACAGGTCCTTCCCAAACACCTCCTACTATCTGTTCTTCTCAAGTATGCCAGCATCCAAACTCCCGCTTTGGCCTTCCTCGACTCTGGTTCCGGAGGGAATTTCATTAACCAGGCTTTTGCTGTCCAGCAAACGAAGGAGAAACAGGTGCGCAAATCACATCAGGACATGTAAGAGAGAGTAAAAACACCAAATAGTGCAATATTGTCTACTTCAGCAAATTAGCTTCAATGCTGGAAGTTCTATAAAATTTGCACTCACGTGTTTAACGTGAAATCAGAGCGTTGTGGTTATTCAAAGTTACCAACTTATGTCACCAGACAGGTACTCCAGATCCACATAGAGAGGGGGAAATTCCATATACAAAAAGAGGGGAAAAGCAAAATAGTATAGTACTGTTTTTAATGTTAAAAACACAAAGTATTCCACTTACATAAGTGCCTTTGTTTGAGAGCATTCAGACCACACTGGGTCACAGGGTCAGACAAAATATTCACAGCAAGCAGCATCCGCTCCACAGCCGTCACAGCAGGTACTGGGCTGGTTTAAGTTGTCCTCCACTCCAGATGTCATCAACAAGGGCTCCTTTAGTGGTAAATCATATCACCCAACATGTGTTTCCACTGTAAAGTATTCCTCAGGGGCTAATCTAACATCCCTCTCTGTATCCCTCCCTTACATAGTGTCCCCGCATTAATTTTCGAAATTGCAAGGCATCATGACGTCATCACGTCACGTGACGCATCACGTGACATGTTGTCATTCCAACATTTGCATATTCATGCTTGTCAATGCTCCATAAAGCTTCATAGCATATTTGCCAACCATTCTCCTATACTATGTATAATAGTCCACCATCTTGTGGTTGGAATTTTCAATGCAACAAACTTTATTGAGCATTTTCTGACAAAAACACACGAACTTCCCAATACAAATTCCTGATGTTTACATAACATAAGGTAATAGGTTAAGACAGCGGAATGCCACTAATGATATCGCAGAGAGGTGATGCATTGTGTGCTGTATAGCTGCTCCATATTGGACAACAGTATGCAGTCAGTACTGTCAAACTAGTCTATACTGGAACTACTCTATACTGTAACTACTGTTAAATACTTTGTAACCAGATGGCTGGTGCTGCTCTCTCAGGAAAGAAAAAAAATGATCAGGTACTGTAGGTGCATATTATGGCATTGTGTACTGTATAGCTACTCCATATTAGACAACAGTATGCAGTTAGTACTGTCAAACTAGTCTATACTGGAACTACTGTATACTGTGACTACTGTTAAATACTTTGTTACCAGGTGGCTGGTGCTGCTCTCTCAGGGAAAAAAAATCTGTGCCATACTTACCTGTATCATACTGTACTTACAATACTACAGTACTATACCATACTACCTTCCTAATGCTTGCCCATTACGTGCGATCAGAAATGGGCAACACAGGCGCAATATGGTCAATATATTTTTTGCATTGTTCCACGGTGAGTACATCGTTCCAAAAACGCAGTATGCCTTGCGCCAACTCATCCTTTTTGGAGGGTTTCACGACTTTGCGGATATGGTCCTTCAGCTGATGCCAGACCATTTCGATAGGATTGAAGTTTGGCGATCTGACATTGGAGGGAGGGGAAAAAAAAGGACAATTAGCTAAAGAGATACAGTACACAGTAAAAACAGTGGGAAAAAATGAGACACGGTAACCGCACTTACTCTGCTGGTGTCTTCACCCAGTTGATACCGCGCTCAAGAATATGCGCTGTTGACGCGGTGTGCTTCGGATCGTTGTCCTAGTAGAAATGGTGACCATCCGGGAACTCACGTGGGATGTATTCCACAATCTCAGGCACAATTTTCTCTTGGAAGAAAGCTTTATTCATGACTCCTATAACATGAAAAGAAAAGTGCTCAAAAAACTGCACACTAGTACAGTACAGTGCATAAGGCAAAAGCGTGTGACATACATTTTACTGTACCTTCAAAGATGACGATGCATCCTGGTCCACGCCTAGAGATTGTACCCCACACATGCATCTTCACTGGGTGTTTTGGACGCGGCTTCATAGATATTCGACCTTTTTTGTGGAATGCAAAAGTGGCAAATCTCTCCAGCGAAACAGTAGACTCGTCAGTGAAGATGCAATCCTGGAAAGTTTCTCCACTGTCGATCCATGCCTTGGCCTGGACCACTCTCTTGATCTTGTTAACGTCCCTTATCATAGGGTACGCTCTGTAATGTCAAGTAATAATTTTAGAGGTACAGTACAGTTTCTTAAACAACACTTTTGCCTCCTGTACTGTCCAGTACTAACCTCACACGTCCATATTTCCATCCAATTCTGCGTCTCATCTTCTTTATGCTGGTCTCGGATACAGTGAGATTGTGATTTTGCTGCAGAGTGTATTTGACCCTTAAGGCACTCTTCTCATCATTCTCTTCACTTATTTTGTCGACCAGAAGAGTTGTCTCCCTACAATGTACAGAAAAACAACAATCCGGTAAATTACAGTGCAGTAGGCCACAAGTACAGCACATCATTTGCAGTAAAAATAGTATAAAATTAGATTGGTCTACATAATATATAGTTCTATTAATATGCAGCAATATAAACAATAGATAAACTGTAGTTATATAAATATACCGAAATAACTATAAAATGAGGTAGATCTACACAATATATAGCTCTATTAATATGCAGCAATGTAAACAATAGATATACTGTAGTTATATAAATATACCGAAATAACTATAAAATTAGATAGGTCTACACAATATATAGTTCTATTAATATGCAGCAATATAAACAATAGATATACTGTAGTTATATAAATATACCGAAATAAGTATAAAATTAAATAGGTCTACACAATAGATAGTTCTATTAATATGCAGCAATATAAACAATATATTGTAGTTATATAAATATACCGAAATAACTATAAAATTAGATAGATCTACACAATATATAGTTCTATTAATATTTAGCAATATAAACAATAATAGATATACTGTATTATATAGTTATATAAATATACTTACGCGTTAGTTACCGTTGGTGTCCTCGTGCATTCTTTGTTTTTTCCGTGTGTATGATAGCACACGGTGGTTGATGGCACAACGAGGTCAGAAGCAGCTAACCAGCGTTGGATATCTGCAATTCGGTGTCCGCTCGTGTACATCTCCTTAATTCTCATGCTGAGATCATTTGAAATCTTTTAACAGGCATTGCTGCGAGTAGAAAGAAATACAAACACAAGAATGTATATTCGATGTTTAGTCGATGTGTATTCAATGTGCAGTGAATCCACAAAATGGATGGTGTATTTATACGTTAATGACTCACATGCCCACTTTCAACACCTGTACCTCGTCGCCATGCATAAAAGGTTACACACTTTGCATAGCCCACCACTCAATGATCTTTATCTGAACTTGCCCTTGTCCAGATACTGCATTGTGCCATCTGCTTCCATGGATCAACCCCAATTCTACGGACGCAAGAAGCCACTCGCCTCTGCCGTGCCTGTCACGCAGAAAAAGCAAAAGGCGGCAGCCGTTTCCAAGCCAAGGCCAAAGCGACAGGCTAAGGCCAATAAAGAAAACCTTCTGCTGACCCCAAAGGCTAAGGGTTTTAATACACGTAAGCCTTATTATGTCAAGAAGGAATACGGTGATGTACACTCAATGCAAAACAAATGGAAGCCAACCCATCGAACCCGCAGACCACTTCCTCCAATACGCTTCGACGACACTGCCGCCGCTCTCCCGGAAATCTACAGCCCATCTTCTCCACTACTTGTCCACGACGCTGCCGCCGCTCTCCCGGAAACCCAAAGGCTATCTTCGCCACTGCTCTTCGACGCCGCTGCCGCTGGTGCCCCTGAAAACCACGGGTCACTTTCTCCATCCCTCTTTGACGATGCTGCCGCTTCTCTCTTGGAAATCCACAGGTCACCTACTCCATCCTTCTTCGACGACGCTGCCGCTTCTCTCCATGGAACCCCCATCTCATCCTCCGTAGCACCCATCCACCCAGATGTCCACAGCATGCCATGCAAAAGAACCAGCACGTTAGACCGCATGCTGAATGGGTTAAGTGTGGATATCCCCAGGAACTCTACTGTGCTGGTAAAGATAGATCTGCTTTTAGAGACATGCTAAATATGGATCAACGGATGCAGAAGATGGATCAACGGATGGAGAAGATGGATCAACGGATGGAGAAGATAGAGACCGACATAGCGGGGATACATAATTTGCTCTGTGTTCATGCCCCTGTATCCCCAACTCCGGAGCAGGAGGGTGGCATGGATGTAATGAATGGGACCTTAGACCGCCTTCCAACACCAAGCGCACCCCCTCCACCAGAACAATTTGTGTACATGTATGCCGTTGAGGAGGAGGATAACATGACAACCCTGTCAAGACTATGCCAGGAGACAACACGGCGACCAAGACAGGAGGAAAGCTTCCTCCCAGACAACCTACCCTCGCCCACGCCACAAGCACACCCGCTCACATAAGAACACCCGCTTCCAGATCCCAAACTACATATGATTGCATCGATACGGTGCCCGACATCATCCTGCGCGAGCTGCCACCGGCACTCAGGGAGAAGTATAGGGTGATGAGTGCTGGTTTACCCCAGAAGTATGCCATGTTAATTTTTAAGCACCACGTGTCATACTTGGTGTACTGCGGGTAGGTCTACAATGTGAACTACGAAGGAAATCGTGAAAAAAGGGCGCTTCCTGAAAATATAAGAAGGACTATTGTGGAGGAATTGCGGCGCTATTTTTCAATTACAGATCCTTTAATGAAAATCGTTCGAGACTCCATTAATGGCATTTTGCGCCATACAAGGCATCGGCCCTGGAAGAACAATCTGGCGGGGATCGCATTTGCGTGACTGTTCAACTGTTGTTTATTTTTTGTAAATGTTTTGACTTTCTGTCCTTTAATAAAGGAGATGTTGCTTTTTTTAACTTGTATTTATAAAGAAATGTTTTTCCTTACTGTACACAGGACCTGCACAATTCCAGTTCCCGAGGGCCGCAAACAGGCCCCTTTTTCAAGGTTATCCTTAAAACCGGGACTGTTTGCGGCCCTCGAGGACTGAAATTGTGCAGGCCTGACTGACAGTAAATGTTTTGACTTTCTGTACATAAATGTTTTCACTAGCAGTAAACCATACACCTGTTGATGTTTTGAATTGCTGTACACTTAAAATGTTTTTACATTGTATTGGTAAATAAATGTTTTTGTACTTACTCCACAATAAAAGAAAATGTTGATTTGTTTTAAATTGTTCCATTGTCTCCTTTTATACTGTAACAAAATACAGTGTTTCTAGAACATACTGTACAGTACTGTCCAGGCATACTGTACTGTATACTGTAGGCATGCTCAGTACTGTACATCACAAGAGTATTAAAACAATACATGGTGTACGGGTATAGAATACACATATGTACTGGAATACATGTAGAATAAATGCATACTTTTTATTTTTCGGGTTTATTATACAGTATATAAAAAAGTATTGTATACGTTGTGAAAACAACAGCATACTGTTCAGATTTTCTATGAAGCTCTTAGTGACAGTATTCTATCCTAATCAATAACAACGGCCACTAAACCACTAAACTGTAGACTCCGGTACGTGTTTTTTTTTAAATCAGATTCAGCAATGTGCAGGCATTGTAACACAAAGCGATATTATCCATCGAAATCCCTCCATTTGCCGTTTTCCACATGCGATGACAAAGTTTTCTTTTCTGAGGAACAAAAAAAAAGTAAACGTTTTACTGTAGTGGTCGGTCAGTGCCCCAAAGAAGTTCCAACAGTCATTCCCACCAATAATTTGCTCGGGGGGCGTCTCCTGTTCACATGCGCATGCGCCTACCGTCGATGTGATGACACGCATATGCGTTTCAAGAAGGTTCCAATGCGCATGCGCCTAGCTTTTCCCCAATTGTGCAGTATCTACTGTAGAAGCTGCTCAGCCAATGATATTGCTTACAGGAGAATCGCTTGACTTTTGATTCGCATTGATATTGATATTTTCAAAATAAAAAAAAACAGAATAAAATATGGTAACATTACTCACCATAGACTTTCCCAATCAGCTGGCGCCGAGCCACTGCCAGTCCTGTATTCTTGATCATACACGTCGTTGACAGGTGACAGCGGGAATACTACACCTGTAGTCAGCTGATGAGGCTGGAAATCGGTTAGGTACATGCAAGCTTGCTTGAATCTGTACGCGAAATCCATCTCAGGCTGCAGGTATCCGGGCGGGGACAGACAGCAAGGGTTGCCGGTCACCAGGTTTTCACTAACAGTCGGACCGTTATTGGAAGGTGCCGCTGTCGCATTGCTTGCCTGCGACTAACGTTTCTTAGTTGGTTTTAACACGACCTTTCGCCTTTTGCAGTCTCCATGATCATAGATACGGGAAAAACCCGGTGATACACACCAATACCCTCCAATAACATCGGGATCAATACGAAAAAAAATGGATCGCTACATAACTTTTTCCTTATTGCACGCTTCCACACATGAGCATCTGTAAAAGTCATAGTTTTCGATAAAATACTGTTAAATTTGAACTGTTGGCATCTTATCATCTGTTGCATTAATCGCGGCCCATATTAAATAAGCGTACATTCTGTCGGGTTTTTGGAACACGGACTGCAGTTGTGCACTCATAGCGGGACTCTCAGAACAATAACACATGACCAGACACTGTGCTTGTCTTTTTTTTAATATGAAAAGCCTAAATTGATACATTATGGTAACTTCTTCGTTCAGTCCCAAGGTCAATTTACAATGGACCACTGTGGTATTTTTTTTAAACACCTGCAAGTCGACACATTACTGAAGCGCATGCGCATTACAATTCATGAATATCTGCCATCTGGCGGATACGCGAAGAATTTCAACCAATTAAATCCGAACCATTATCAATAAACACATCAACCGCGCATCAACCGCGGGTGTGAATGCAACATGAATGCGGAATAAATGTGGTCAGAATGCGGCATGAACGTGGTGAAGTGCAGTGAAGTGCGTGGCATTCGGAAAAAAACCCGAAAAAATTTGTAGATGTTGGAGAATAAAAGGGGCCGTGGCTGTACCAAGAATTTGGCCCTGCTGTCTGAGCCTCAGGGTCTCAGAATAAGAGGGGCCGCGGCTGTACATTGAAGGTGTGTGCCGTCTTGGGCCTCGTCAAGCTCGTTGGGCGTTGTTCTTCTCAAGGTTCAACTTTACCATCTCATATATTCCTGGGACAAAGAATATCAAAGCAGATGCGTTGTCCTGTCAGTTTATCACTGAGGAGAAGTCACAGGAGGTTCCGGAGAGTTTTCTGTCCCCACAATTGTTTATCTCTGCCGCCTCTTTTGACATACTGGATAAGATTTTGGAGTCTCAAATACAGGTCCCCAAAGGGCTAGAAGTACCTGATGGTCACCTTTACGCAGCTCCACGTTTTCATCCCAAAATTCTTGAATGGGGTCATTCCTTCAGATCTGCTGGCCATCCCGGGTTTAAGAGGACTATGGATCTCATCCGGCGAACTTTTTGGTGGCCCAGTATGATATAGGACATTAGAGCTTTCACCTCCTCTTGCCCAGTCTGCGCACAAAACAAATCTGTCCGTCAAAATCCTTCTGGTCTTCTACAACCTCTCCCGGTCCCGGACCGTCCTTGGAGTCACATTGCCATGAACTTCATTGTGGATCTTCCCCCGTCTAATGGTATGACTACTATTCTTGTAATTGTGGACAGATTCTCCAAGCAAGCTCATTTTGTTCCCCTTAAGGGTCTACCCAATTCCAGCACTTTGGCGGATATGTTTGTAAAGCAGATTTTCCGTATTCATGGCGTCCCGTGGTCCATTGTTTCGGATCGGGGTACTCAATTTGTTTCTAAATTCTGGTGTGCCTTTTCCCAGATGTTGGGCATTACCCTTCTGTTTTCCTCAGGCTATTACCCCCAAACGAATGGGCAAACTGAATGCATGAACCAGTCCCTTGAACAGTATTTGCGTTGTTTTTCTTCTGATGCTCAGGATAATTGGGCTGAGTTGCTCCCTTGGGCTGAATTCGCGATTAACTCTCAAAAGAACAAGTCCACTCAAGAATCCCTGTTTTTTGTAAACTACGGATTTCATCCTACCCGTCTTCCCATGCATTCTTCTAGGTCCGGAGTTCCTGCAGCTAATGATAGTGTATCCACCCTACAGGGGTCTTGGAGGAGGATCCAAACAGTTTTACAAGAATCTGTTCTAAGACAAAAGAGACAAGCAGATAGGCTTCGTCGGGAGGCCCATAAGTTCCTACCTGGAGATAAGGTTTGGCTTTCTTCTAAAAATATGAAACTGAAGGCCCCAACCCCTAAACTGTCTCCCAGGTTCCTGGGTCCTTTCCCTATTCTGAGACAAATGAATCCTGTGGCCTATCAGCTTCACCTGCCGCCGTCTATGAAGATTTCTCCTGTGTTCCATGTCTCACTGTTGAAACCCTTTATCCAAGGCAAACGTTTCGCTCATCCTTTGCTTCGGCCTCCTCCCCCCATTGTATCTGGACAACAGGAGTTCGAGTTCCAGTCCATCATTGACTCTCGCATCTCCAGGGGTAAACTCCAATTCTCTGCTTAGACGATTCCACCAAAAATTCCCCCTCAAGCCTTGGATGGTTCGTCCGGAGTCCGACCCTTGAGGGGGGGGGGTACTGTAAGGACCTGCGCTGCGGGTATACCCGCTGCCTGCGCTAACTTACCTTTCTTACATGCCGCCCAGGCTCCCCGGTGGCGTACCTCGCTCCTTGCGGCTCCCTCTCCCACTGCCCCCACACTTCCGGGTCGTGCGCGTCACCCCTACGGGTGCACGCTGATCCAGGCTGCCATTTTCTGGCTCTGCGCGTCCCCCAGTTTGCGCACCGCTGCAGTAAAGTATCAAAACATATACAGTAATGGTTGGTCATAAAGGCATGTCAAAAAAAAAATAATAATAAAGTGGGAAGTCTATTATTGATTATTTGATTCTTCTACAGTATTGCAGACATGAATATCAAACACTGATATGTGTGTGGGGGGGGGCGCAAGTTTAGAAGGGCTTATCGCACTCGCGCATGTGTGGCAGGCAGCTCAGCCGATTTCAGGCAACATGTTAATTGTGACATTGAATTGCTATTGGATTTTTATGACAACAACTCGCGATT
Organism: Ascaphus truei; assembly: GCA_036426205.1. NCBI lineage: Eukaryota > Metazoa > Chordata > Amphibia > Anura > Ascaphidae > Ascaphus > Ascaphus truei. Next base: position 79,586 of record WSYH01002504.1, read on the forward strand.
GCCCACTTGAGTTTCTCGCCGGTATTGCAGACAATGATAAAATGCCTGTAAATTTATCCTCTACTCCAACAGTAGTAGGAATCATCCCCTTCAACTCGGAAGACCCTCCCGGGAGGCCAAGACCCCTCTAAGGTGCTGGACAGGAAAAGATGAACATTCGGAGGGAAGTAAATGAGTCAGACACGAATGCTCTTTGTCAAATACTTCTCTTTGTTTATTATTAGTTACTGTCAGGTTTATATAGCAGAGCGAGGGTGTTTCTGATGCAGCGGCCACTATTCGAATGATTAACGCGGTATGTAGATTGGAATACCCATTCGATGGCGCACAATTTGATTTAATCGTGAAGACTTAAACACGCAGTTTGATTATTGTGGCATTTTAGCGTGTTCTGCAATACCGTCGAGAAACTCAAGTGGGCAATCGCGAGTTATTGTCATCAAAATCCAATAGCAATTCAACGTCACGATTAACATGTTGGCCTAAATCGGCTGAGCTGCCTGCTACGCATGCGCAAATTCCGTAAGCACTTCTAAATTGGCAAATTTCATTCATGTCTGCGATACTGTAGTCCAGTAGAATCAAATCATTAATAATAGAATTCACGCTTATTGTTTTCTACATGACTTTCCTTGGTTAAGGTGAACTGTTTATTAAAAAATAATTCTAAATGCCTTTCCGACCAACCATTATACTGTATGTTTTGATACATTACTGTACAAAGTGATTTTTATTTGAGGGGTGTGTGCCACGGGTTGGCACATTTTGCATGAGCTGGCCAGCAGATACTGTATGATTAAAGAAAAAAACATGTGCTGCATTACAGTAACATGTTCGCAAATCCGGTCATTATGTGATCGTTCAGAAGAAAGCTTTCCGTTCTTGTCAGGCACAAGGTCTTAGGCGGTGAAGTTCACGTCGGTTTGTTAGCAGTATCAACAGCACAACAACCCTCCCCCCCCCACAGAGCCATTCAAGAAAATGTGGCGTGCTTTGCTTCAACTGCTAATAAGATTACCATGTTGGCTGAAATCGGCTGTGATGCCTGCCACGCATGCGCGCCATAAGCCCTTCAAAGCTTTTTCTATTGTGCTGTGCCAAGTCATCTTGGAATTCACTGCTTTTCAACAACACAATACCCCTCCCCCCACAGAGCTGTTAATAAGATTACCATACGGCCTTCAAAGCTGCCCCTACACACACACACTTTAGTAGTTGAATCAAATCATTAATAATTGTTCTTTAGAATTTTATTGGGTAATTAATCATACAAAAATGCAAAAATAAAATAATTCATGTACAGGCTTGTCTTTTCCTTCGTTATGGTTGAATTTGATTCTGTATTGCTGTATTGTACAGTACTGAAAATAAAAACCAGAAATAATTGATTAAACAAAAAAATAATATTTTTATTTGGGGGGGGGTCTGATGATTTTAACCCCCCCTCCCGCACACACACGGCTCAAGGATTTCAACCTCTTATCAACACCTCTGACAAACCATCCATTTTCAAATGCGTTGCTTTGTGGTTGCATTAATCTTCCCGAGACTGCTCTCACCGTTCTGCGCCTGCGTGTAATTCTCTTTGGTTGGGACCTGGGACCTTCTTCATTATTAATGCGCATGCGTGTATAACTTCCCATTCATTTGGAAGTTAGTTCAATTTTTAAAAATATATACTGTACACTGGCGACACACTTTATTTGAGCTCGGCTAGTCCCGCGAATTCGGGTGTACTCGGTTGTATTCAGGTTTCTGATCGTTTTCTGCCAGAGTGCATTGCGTTATTTTCCGGCAGGGATTTAAGCTTTTTATTCCGGCTGGCTGAAATACTGCAATGCCGTGAAAATACACATGGTGGCGCTTGCGAGCTGTTCTCTGTGAAGCCGTCCCCTATAATGAATTGTAATGCAGTATATATACTGTATATATATATATACTGTATAACAACAACCCCTATAAGCCCTAACATACAGTACTGTACACATACAGTACCTCTCTTTCTCTCTGTCTCTCTGTATATATATATACAGTATATATATATAGTTGCATGATGAAGCCACAGTACAAATTCATGGGTGAAGGGTGGGTATCGGTCCTGTGTGGCTTAACCCCTTAATTACCTTTGCGGTTATTATCTGATAAGGTGTTTAAGGGGTTAATTGATATCTGAATGTAATTGCAATGTATTGGCTTTGTATTTGCTATGTATGTTGTGGACAAGACAAGGATTTTGCTGAACGGACACTTCGTATTGATGAGGTCAGTAGTACTTTATTTATTTGTATATGCTAGTTAATGTTTTTAATAATGGGCAATTAATCTATTATCCATATCTGGATAATAGTTATTTTGCACATTATTGTACTGTAGGTGTTGGGGGGGAGGGTGTATGTATTGAATGTATAGGCCAGGTGGGTTTGACCCGGGGCTCCCAGACATCCTTGGGCCTACCATGGGGACCCAATTGTGGCTCACGGTGACCCAAGGAGACCACCTGGGCGCCATGGTGCTGGCAGGATCCACCAGCAGGCCTCCAGAACCTGTGTAAAAAGAGCTGCTGGTAAACTGTAGGTCTGTCCAGGTGCCCTGCCAGCCCACCGGGGACTAGCGTGGGGCTGCATTATGAACCCTGTATGTAAAAAAATAAATCTTGTATTTATGGGGGGGCACAGGGGATGGGTAATGTATTTAATAAATATAATGCTGTTTATTGTGGGTCATTGTACTGTTTTTATTGTGGGTACTGGGGGTGGGGTGTTTCCCCAACGGTATGTGGGTAGGCCTCCCTTGTGGGTACTGACTGGGTGGTTAGGCCTCACGGGGGGGGGGTTAGTGTGGGAGGGTATGTAGGCATCCCGAGTGGTGGGTGAGGGTGGGTTAACCCCTTCATGACTGTAGCGGTTAATAACCGCTATGGTGATTAAGGGGTTAGGGGACATTACTTTGTATGTTTTAATTTTTGTGTCTGTTTTGCAGAAGCGGAGGGGCCATGGCCAGGACTGGGGGGGTAACGGTATGTGGGTAGGGGGTGAGGGTGGTTAGACCTCACAGTATGCACATTGGGTCCCCCCCTCCCCACATTTACATACTGTACTGTACACTGCACAACATCAATGCAGGGAGGGAGATTTACTGGTAACAGAAACATCTTTCTCCCTTCAGTGTAATCTGTTTAACAGAAACATTAGGGGGAAGGGGCTTTAGGCCTTTATATCTCTCTCCCTTCAGTGTAATCTGTTTAACAGAAACATTAGGGGGGAAGGGGCTTTAGGCCTTTATATCTCTCTCCCTTCAGTGTAATCTGTTTAACAGAAACATTAGGGGGGAGGGGGCTTTAAACAATGCTGTGTATAATGTATAAGGTTTTTTACAATTAGATAGATGTAATCCTTGGGATTGTAAGGGTTAGCTTTGGTTTTAAATTGTGTTTTCTGGTTGGTACTTACAGTATATATTGATTTTTGTTTACTTGATTGGTTAAAATAGTTGACTTGTTTGGAAGTGTTTGTATTTACTGGTAGAGTAGCTTGCAATTATATTGGATGCAAACACAGAGTAGGTAGCGCTATCTATATATGTGAGTTAACCCTAATGCAGGTATTACCCTTGCATGGGGGGCTGCCTAAATACTAAAACTGACCCCCTGGTCAGTGACAGAACAAGAGAAAAAATATAGTGTTAAAAGTCGCCAGCAGGTAAAGGATATATTCACCAACAGGAAGAAAACCGAAATGGATTCCAGACGGTAGAGATGTGCTTAAAGAAAATGCAAAAAACACAAAACATAGTGTAATACTGTGGGTATGAGAAACAAACAACATATACTATACTAATATTACTTAAAAAATATATCAGCTGAGATCAAGGGTGATAGGAATTTTACAACATTTAATAAAATGTTTAAAAACACTGGACATAAAAAACATATACAAATAATATAACACAGTTAATCTAAGACAATTTTAAGGACAATTAATATGGGACCCGTGTTCAGCTACACCAGGTGGAGTGCCCACTCACCGGACGAATATGGTTTGCAAGCGGTGGATATATTTGAGAGTATCCCCTCTCTTTTCAGCTCACACAGCCACTGCACAGGATTCTGGGCCAAGATGATAGTTGCACACGCCAGACCGCGTGTGTTTCTCCCCTGGCTCTCGTTCCTCGTCGCAGCTGGTGATGGATGAAAACGCAGCAAATGCGTGCTGCTCACTCAGCTGTTACACCGGGTTCAGGGCCAAGATTTCAGCTATACACGCTGAACTGCGCGGGCTTACTTCTCCTTGGCACTCCCTCCTCCTCGTGACAGGTGGCAGGTACACCGCAGCAGATTCGCGATAGTTCTGAGTACAAGCTGATAAACAGCTGATTCGTCACGGCACGGGAAGCACCTCCAGGCGTAGTGATTTGAGTCCCACAAATTAACCCTACGCGTTTCGAGAGCGAGCTGCTCTCTTCCTCAGGGGTTCTAATGATATGACCCATAATGTCCTCTTTTATAGGGGTCCAATTAAGTCCGCAAACCACCCCTAATTGATTTCTTGCACATGCGCACTCAATGTTATGGGGAGACTGATGTCCATTTGTCCGCACATGCGCAGTGCAACATAATGACAAAGGAATAACATACAAAGTTAAAATAACGATCTCAGCTGATGAATAAAGAAAAACAATATGTGCTTATAGCTAATCTATACATAAGCTACAATATGTGACTATACTATAAACCTAACCTACTATATGTGTGTACTATAATATATTATGTGATTAAATATTATGAAATATATTCTAAATATGTGTATGTAGTGTAAATATTTATAATTATAAAATGTAAATATGTGAGTTAGTTAATATTATGAATTATATACAACTTATAATAGTGATAAATAAATTGGCATATAATGTACTGATATTATTAATCAAAAGTGTTTATGATGGTGCTTATTTAATAAATCGTGATTAATTTAAGTGACTCTAACTAAGTGAACTGAAAAAAGTGAATGTTAATGAAATGATATATTAATTAATCAAAAATAAAATTTATTGAATTTATTTGTGATGCTACAGTGATGGGGATGCAGCAGAGATGGGTAGTTGACTATTTCCATCTGCTCTCGTTAATGCATACCTAAGGAAATATTTCTTGAGGCATAGCTTTCGTACATAGCGTTGAATGTCTATGTACAACTTGAAGCTATCAGGGCCGGTTACTGGTGCAAAGGATAATCCTTTAGATAGTAAAGTTTTCTCCTTTGCTGTAACTTGGTATTTACTAATATTGAATATATTATTATGTGTAGATTTCAATTTTAATGTTTTGTTACCTTTTCCATTCTTTCGCCCTCCTCTCGTAAGGAGAGCAGATGGAAATAGTCAACTACCCATCTCTGCTGCATCCCCAGGGAATAAAATATTCAAAAATCCATCAACGTTCTTCCCCAAATTTGTGAGTGGTCCATTTGTGGATACATTTGCCCAAATGGTCACTGACGATATTGAAGTTCAAAGCCGTAATTTCAAAATTAAACATGACAATCTCAGTGTGGACGATAAACAAATCTTATGTGCACTTGAGGATAATGATGCGATTATTATAAAACCTGCTGACAAGGGGGGGGGGGGGTTGGTCATTATGGACAAATCATATTATATCGAAGAATCTCTTAGAATTCTGGGAGATGAGTCCACTTATCAACCCCTCCCCTCTGACCCCACTATTCCATATCAACAATCACTTTGTAAATTCCTCACTAAAGGTTTAGATCAACAAATCATCACAAAACAAGAATTTGAATTTCTTTATAATTTACACCCACGTATTCCTTTATTTTACATTATTCCTAAGATACATAAGAATCTGCAATTTCCCCCCGGCCGACCGATAATATCGGGAATACAATCTTTAACTTCACATTTATCCCAGTACATCGATAATAAACTTCAATCATACGTTGTGCAGTTGCCCTCCTATGTAAGGGACACTACCCACATA